>JBBMKA010025217.1:0-26612 GCA_037833695.1 Sechiopsis laciniata | reverse complement strand
AAAATAATGGAAGGAAGATGATTTTATATGACTTATTGACAAAATATATATTTATTTATAATCTCAAAAAATATATATATTTATTTATAATCTCAAAAATTATACATATATAATTCGGTTTGGATCGGTTTTTATTGGTTTTTTAAAATGAAAACTGGAACCGATCCAATATTTTTGGTTTTTCAAATTACAAACCGATATGTTCAATTTTGTGCTAAAAAATCGATCCGATCTATTGGATTGGTTCGGTTCGGTTTTTGATTTTTCGGTTTTTTGTTGCACCCCTACTGCTCATTATGATATAGGGTCAGAATGGATATCAAAATAATAATGATACTATAACTTTCTGGGTAAATATATTTTTAAACAAAGGGTAAAACTGTAAGTCTCTTTTTTTTTTTTTTAGCTTTCTTTCTTTCATTAAATAGCCAGCCTTTAAGTTTCTTGTTGAGCATCTTTGTCCATCTTGTCGAGAAGCTTCGCCCCTTTCCTTTGACTTTTTTTTAAAATCAGAATTATTTTGGTCTTGTTTTTGCATGAATTATAGATGGAAGTTGGTAATTTTGAATTAATGGTTTTGTTAATTCAAGTGGTAACATGGATATTTATTGAAGTTAGGTAGGAGGTTGGCTAAAGTTGGGTATTGGTTATTTTGAAATTTAACCATAGAGAAGATTAAATTGGTTATGATTATTTTGATTATGGTTGTTATTTTGAAAATTTTAAGGGAACCTCATTTTACTACATCTTTTGTTGAGTTTTGATGTATGTATTATTGGTTTAAGTTTTAAAAATTATGAAAAGTAAGCAATCGCAGTTATTGCAAAAATTATTGTTAAATTATTGTAACATTTAGAAATTGAAAATTTTAAATTAAGAAACATTAATAAAATTGATTTGTTTTTTTGAAAATTTATCAAATCATATATCAGTTGAGGAGATAAACATAACAAAACGTGAGGATAGTATTTAGGTTCGTCTTTGTTAATTAAATTAAATAAATGGATATAAATGGATCAAACAGCAGAGACGTCAAAGCTGTCATGATCCTTTTTTCATACTTTTCTTTTTAATGTTATTTTCATATTGAATTTTTGTTTCTAGATTAATTATATTTTTGCCTGGATATGTTATTTTTAGTAATTATCTTGTTCTTCCTAGGGCTAGGCTACTAAAAGGGTTATGGCCTTGCCTAGTAGTTTCATTGTTTAGTGATAATACAGTTCAACACCACAGTTATTGGTTCGATCTTAAAAATCGTTATTTGACTGTTAATTAATTGAGAGTAATAATATCCTCTATGTTTGTCCCTTGAAATTTATATTTTTTTCTATCTAGATAAATAGAAAAAAGTAAGGAAAAAAAAGTTAGATGCATTGACATAATTTGTAAAAAAAAATTAATAAAGGGTTAGAAACTCATTTTATTGTTTAATTTATGAATTACCTTGCAGGGGAAATTTCCAAACTTATTGTTCCCAATTGAAATAAAGAACATTAACCTTGCCAAACATGGAAGTGACACTGGTGTATACGATTCTGAGGGAAGGTATATAATAATTTCTTTAATATAATTAATGTTTTATGGATCAAACTTTGCTTTCAAGTCCTTTTATTTTATGACAAATTGCTATCACGGTTTCAAGTTTCCTTTACCTTTAGCCAAAATAACAGCTGAACCAACTAGATAACAACTTTTTTTTTGGATACAACATATTGAGAGAAGGGAAATTCGAACCTGTAATCTCATGATTATTAGGTTTTATAATATGTCATTAGAGCTCTGCTCTTGTTAGCTAGATAATAACTACAATCTCTATTGATAAGACACTTTTTTTTTAGATTATAACAATTGAAGTTAGGAAGACTCAAACCTAAGACTTTTTGGTCAATAAGTATACATTGATGTCGTTGAGCTACAACTCTCGTTAGCAATAAAACACCTAAAGTTATTAAAGTTTATGCTAAATGGATAATATTATTGAGATTTTTCAAGAGTAGCAAAAATAAAGGAAAAAATTCTAGGGATGTCGAAATTTTAGAATTATTTAAATATATTAAACTAATGATTTAATTACTTTAAATTGATAGCCACAAAATTAATGGATTTTAGTTAAGTGAATCCGATAGATTTCAAATAGAGTGAAAGTAAAAGTGAAATTGATAGTCTTCTAAATAATTTATATTTGTTATATAAATTATTTAGAATTAAAGTGGGGATTTAGAATTTGTTCTATACAACAAATTTCTTAATATTATATAAATGTCTAGAGATATGTGAGTGTTTGATATTAAATAAGTGAGTGATATTAAAGTCATGTCCCGTGTGTAGAACAAAGAAAGTGAATCTCGTATGGTGTGATATAATTTGTTTGATATGAGGTCTTCCGTTATAAAATAAAGGATGGACGCCTCAAATTTAAAGTATACTTTGTTTTAGAGAAGTCTCACATTTTTTTTAAAATTAAGGAAAAATCTTGAGTACATAAGTTGATCTTGTAAAGAGAGGTGATGAGTTCAATTCATGATTATGACCCTACTTAGGACTTAATTTTTTATAAGTTTTCTCGACATCTAAATATTCTTGGATATTAGACGATATATTTCGTGACCATAGTCAAGGTGCGCACAAACTAAGTTAACGTTATTGTTTACAATGAAATCATTATTTACTAACTCAGAATTTTGAATGGCAGGTTTGTTGCTTCAAAGTTTGAACAAATTTTCAAGAAGCATGCATTGACCTATCCCAATGCCTTAACTGAAAAAGAGCTTAAAGACTTGCTCATGGCAAATAAAGAGCCAAAAGACTATTCTGGATGGTTGGTTTTTTTCCTCAAACTTTAATTAATTCAGTATTTATAGTTTAAAATTTTCAATTTTTGAATGAATGAAATACAATTGTGGGATGATTAGTGAGATTTATTAAATAATAGAGATCTAATTGAAACTTCCTCGGTTAAAAAGAAGTTTTAGTTTGATCTCAGTACGTAATATAGTTAAACCTCAAAAGAAAGTATAAAGAAATAAAAAAAAAAACTTGTTATCTTGTAAAATAATATGTTTGACAACAACACCATAACTCAACCATGAGCTAATTATAATTAAGAAACATGAGTTCAAATTTTTTATTCGCCAATGTTGTTAGGTAAGTATGATTTATGATATACTAAAGAGGAAAAAAAAAATTGTGAGTTTCAACAAAATTATAGACTCAAATTAAATTTTTCATGTGTTCAATTATTTTCATCAGTAGTTATCTATTTCAACTTTACGGGTCATAATTTTGAACATAATCGGTATTTGGCTCTTATATATCTTGTTTTGAGAGTAGTATTGTTTGTGTTTTTTTCTCCCTAATTTTTATCGGTATTTGGCTCTTATATATCTTGTTTCTCTCTCGATTAAAAAAAAAAATCAAGTTTTTCATGCATGAGCCATCATGATGTAATCGAACATTTTGAATTCTAATAATAAACAAAGATAAAAGTTTGTGATGAAAATAAAAATAATTAAAAACTTTTTACTTTATTTTAACATAAAATGTTGATGATTGCTTTGGTATTTGGTATTATTAGGATTGCTGCGAAGGCAGAATGGTCGATTCTATACAGTCTTTGCAAAAATGAGAATGGATTACTTGAAAAGGAGACTGTGAAGGCAGTTTATGATGGAAGCTTATTTGAACATATGGAAAAAGAGAGAGCTTCAAACAAAAAGAAATGAAAAATGTAGATTTTTTAAAACTGGTTTCATAGATTTTATCTTATATTTGTCATTTTATATTTATACTATATGATGATGTCTTATGTTTTTTTACCTACATATTGTAAAATTGTAGTGCTATGTTGCTTATGTTAAATTGGGAAAAAAGAATATTATAATTTGTTTTCATTTGGGATCTGTTTGTTGTCAATTAAAATATTTTTTTAGAATGTCAATTAAGATTCATTTTGACTTTTGAATGAAAATATTTTGATTATGAATTTCATATTTAATTGGGAAGGAAGGACTCACAAAAAAATAAAAAAAAAATAAAGATTAGGAATATCATATTGAATTAGGAAAGAATGAAAATGAAACAAAGAAAATATTTGGGTTATGAATATTAACACGTACTTTAAACTGGGAAATGAAGCCAAACTAGAAAATATTTAAATTATGAATATCATATTGAATTGAGAAAGAATGGAAATGAAACAAAGAAAATATTCTGGTTATGAATAATATGTTTAAATTGGGAAAGGAAGCCAAACCAAAAAATATTTAAATTATGAATATCATAATGAATCGGGAAAAGAAGGAAATATTGGTTTAAATTTTCTCCTCTCCTATTATTTATAATGTTATATTATGTCGGAAAGTGTGTCTTTGAATATTTTTTAGTACATCAACCTTGGAAAGAAATTCAAACTACAAAGTAAAAAATAGATATATTATCGGTTATAGTTTAGGTTTACAATTTTTTTTATTCGAAGATGCCTCAGATAGAACTGGCATGTCACAAATCCTTTCTATTTTTTTTAGGAAAAATTGCACAAACCATCCATAAAGTATGGTGTTTGTAACAATTAAGTCCTTAAACATTCAATTTGAGCAATTACCACCCTTGAAATTTCATGAGTGTTGCAATTAACCACTTCTTAAATAAATTGGATGATTATCACATGTGGAAAGAGGATAAAATTGTCGAAGAAAATTTTCTTTTCTTTTCTCTCTCTAAAATTGTCGAAGACGCTTGAATCGTGGTACAACAGTTATCAAACTTCAAAGGTGGTAACTGCTCAAATTGAATGTTTAAAGACTTAATTGTTACAACATCATGCTTTAGGGGTGGTTTGTCAATTTTCCCTTATTTTTATTATAAAAATCAATTCTTAGCCATTTTCATTATACTCTATTTTTAGATTTTTTTTTTTTTTTTTTAATGAGGGTGTGTGAATTTTAAAGTTTTTGAGAGAAAATAAATTTATTTGACTATTGATAGAACCAAAATTTAAGAATAAAAGTAGAGGTTTATAAGAAGAATAAAACTCTGTTATTTTTTTTTAATGTAATGATATTTTTTTTTATTCAACAACATTTAAAAAAGAATTTTGAAACATGTAACTTCTTACTTAGTGTATTTTATATTATTATTGATGCAATATAATATGGTTTGTAGTAAGAACATGCTCCACTATCCAAAAAGAAATAATAGAAAAGAAAAATAAATAAAGTAATACTTTCTTTTATTTAAGAAAAAAATAAAGAAAAACATTTGTCACCAACTTTATATTAAAAAAAAAAAACATAAAAACAAAATAAAAAAACAAAAACAAAAGTAACTGTCTAAAAAACGTGATCCGATGTGAAGTTCATATGAATTTTTAGATTATAATGCTGATTTGGTTTAATGGTAAAAAAAAATTTAATTTAAAAAAACACGCGGTTCCAACTTGTTTGGTTAGTTATCGGAGAATTGGAAAATCGTGTTTCTTTTTTTAAAATAATATACTGTTTTAAAAATATATTTATTAGTTTGAGCCTTTTGATATTCATTTAATTTTTATTTTTTATTTTTTGA
Organism: Sechiopsis laciniata; assembly: GCA_037833695.1. Lineage (NCBI taxonomy): Eukaryota > Viridiplantae > Streptophyta > Magnoliopsida > Cucurbitales > Cucurbitaceae > Sechiopsis > Sechiopsis laciniata. The sequence continues at coordinate 21,047 of JBBMKA010025217.1, read as the reverse complement.
AATTAAAATTTTTTTATTCAAATTTCCTACAATCTTGTTCCTTCTCTCCCACGATGTATCGATATTTTTTTTAAAGAAAGTTTGTAAATGCTAACTAAATTTTAAAAACAAAAACAAGATTTTAGAAACTTTTTTTTTTTCTTTCTAAATTTTGGTTTGATTTCTAAAATTATAAGTAAGATGTAGGTATCTAAGTAAAAAAAAATATATGGCAAAATAGTTGTTGTAGGTTTAAATTTTAAAAACAAAAAACTAATTTTAAATTTATTTTTTTAAAAAAGACTCAATTTGATTACCAAACAAGCTAGTTGACAATAGAAAATTAAAATTCATAAACTAAAAATAAATATTTATCAATTGAGATCTCAATTTTCATTTAATTCTAATTTATAAATTTATGATTTCAAAATTTTCAATAAAAGATACATAATTATTACATTTTCTTTTATATTCATGGGTGTTCGGGTTAATTCACACACCTCGATTATTTTTATGAGACATGTTATTTAGTCTATAAATATTTTATGTAAAAAAAATTGAATAAGAGATTATTCCCTCAATAGATGATAACTATAAATTGAATTCAATCACTTTTTTTTTTTTTTTTTTTTTTTGAGATTACAACAATTGGAGGTAGGAAACTTGAACCTAAGACTTCTTACTCATTAGTTGTACATTGATATCGCTGAACTTAGGAGACTTGAACCTAAGACTTCTTACTCATTAGTTGTACATTGATATCGCTGAACTACTGCTCTTGATGACAATCACTTTTTCAATTCTTAAATGGTGGGTTTGTTTTTTGTAGGAAAGAGTGAAGTGGAGTGGAGAGGAAAGAAGTGGTTAGTAGGAGTTTTGAGTGGTTAACTACTCGTTTGAGGATTGAGGTTAACAGTAGTAGAGTAATCAACTATTTGTTTGAGGATTGAAGTTAATACTGGTTGATATAATTTTTGAGATTGGTGTTAGTAGTGGTTGCATGATAAATTTGATGTGAAATTTGATGGGATTAGATAAAAGGTTTGATGAGTGGTTAAATAAGGTTAAAAGGTGGGTGTTTACTGTCAAATACAAACGAGTGATTTTTTAGAAGAGTGGTTAACCACTCCTCTTCTAAAAAAAAAAAAACATACTCAAAGTCTTCTTTGTCTATACGTTTTTAACAATGTTTATTTAAAATTCATAAACTTTTTTTTAAAGAAAATTCATAAACTTTAATTCCAGATTTGCCATGTTTTTATTTTTATTTTTTTGAGTACATATTTTATTAATTTAAAAAATATAAAGTAAATGACGTAAGATTTATATAGGAAACCAAATCTTAAAATGGTAAAATATTTTTTAAACCCTAATGATCCTAACAATCTAATATTCTCCCGCAAGTTGGACGACATATAGTCCAAATTTGAAGGAGGAGAAAAGATATTTTATTACTAACAAATTAATTTAATGAAAAAAGATGAGGATTAGAGAAAGAAAAACAACCAAAATAAATAAGAATAAAAAACAGTGCGCCCATTTGGGAAGGAAGACCAAAACGCCAATTGAAAAACAATTGGAAAGAGAAGCGTCAATTGAGAAACAATAGGGAAGAGAAGCGTCAATTGAGAAACAATGGAGAAGAGAAGCGCCAATTGGGAAAATAAAAACACATTGTGGAAGAAACTTGCACAAAAAAAAGAGAGTAAAAAAGAAACAATTGAAAATGCTAAAAAAAAAAGAAAAAATCAGTTGAATATGTCTTGTGAAAATGATGCCTTCATGCCCAAGGAAATACCGAACCAGAAAAATTATTATAGCTCTGATACCATATTAATTTTTAAAAATATAGAGAAAATGACGTAATATTTATTATGTCTGTGGGCAATATTTATACACGAAACCAAATATTAAAATAGTAAAATATCTCTTAAACCCTAACTCTCCTAACAATTCTAACAACCCTAACAATCTAATATAGCATGTTGAATTATTTTAAACCACCAGTCAATCTAAAAACCTAAACTGGTGGATTGTGCTAAATTTAATTATATCAACCAACACTCTCCCTCATTTGTGAGCTTAGAAATTTAAGAAAATGCCCTACAGGTGGAATTTAATTTTAATTGGGAAGGAAACGATTTGGTAGGGATTCGAACTCATGACATCCTAGTCTGATACCATATTAATTTAAAAAATATAGAGAAAATGACGTAATATTTATCTCTTAGACAATATTTATACAGGAAATCAAATTTTAAAATATGAAAATATCTATTAAATTCTAACCATCTTAACAATTCTAACATTTTTAACGATCTAATATATTTGACATGTTATTGTTTAATTGAACAACAATATTTGATGTTTGAAAGATTTGAACCATACATTTTTAAGTAATCTAATTATTATTGTACCAAACTTATTCAATTGCTTAATACTTAAGACTAAGACAAGAGGGTTAAGACAAGAATTTCTTATGGTTCCTAAAGCATAACGGTTGTCCGAATGTTTGAATTTTCGAACTGTGCTTCCTTTAAAATTTTAGGTTTGAAGTTGTTATGATCGATTAATTTTTTGAGTAATCTCCAATTTTAATTTTGATCCACAATATATCACTGTACTACTCCAAATTTCGACTCCAGTCATCATTAAAAAAAATAATGACAAAAATAAAAAGACAAGAATTTTTTACTTTTTTGCATGTTAATACAATTATTAATTCGAGCCTTCAGCAATAATTTATTGTAAGAAAACTTTAAATCAAAATTGAAAATGGATGCCAACCCATTTTTACGCACCCATTTGCACAGGGTCCCCTAATTAAATCATTTCTAAAAATAACTTTAAAGTTAAGAAAAGATGAAGGGAAAAACGTCCAATGACAAGACGACACGTGGAATAAAAAAAGAAAACCTCTATATAAAGCAAACTAAAATGGTTTCTGAACGTTCACTTACATCTCTGTAAACCCTCCCAAAACGCACCGTTTCACTCCTAAACCAGAATTTGCAAAACGCCCCCTCATTTTTCTTCTTCTTCTCCGATGGCCGAACTGGCGACGAGCCCCAACCGAGAGAGTAATTTGCAAACGCCCCAGAATTTGTTGAAATTGCATTTGTGTCATATCTGGGTTTGTTAAACTAACCTGTGATTGTATAAAAAGTGCAGGCGAGAAACACGTGCTGCAGAAACACGTGGCGTTCTTCGATAGGAACAAAGACGGCGTCGTTTATCCATGGGAAACCTTCCAAGGGTTCCGAGCAATTGGGGCCGGTTTGTTTTTGTCCACCTTCAGCGCTATTTTTATTAACCTTGGACTCAGCAGAAAAACCCGACCGGTATTTGTTTATTACTTTTTTTAGCCCTTAAGATTGGTATGCGGTTTTTCAATTTGGACTCTAAATTTTAAAATCGGACATTTTTTTTTTTTTATAGTAACATTTCAATATTGTGTCATTTTTAGTTTTATGTATTTTGTTAGTTTATCTTTATACTTATTTTTTAAAGAGACCAATTTGGGTGCGGCAAAAAATAAACTGCTTTTGATGTGGCTCATTTGGAGCCAGGAGCCAAATATCTCAGTTTTTTTTTTTTTTTTTTAAATATTTCCTTCTTCTTGACATCACCTCAGGGGTGCAGCCTAGGTTGCACTCAAACTGATCACTTTTTTAAATTCACTTTATCAATATATTGAATTTTAAAATTAGTGTAAACTAAAGTGGTTAGAATAAAAGTGTTTAATTTTGAAATAAAAGAGTCTAAATAAAAAATATAGATCCTAAATTCTAGGACTAATTTTTTATTTTTCCTTGCATAATTTATAATCCTTTTTTTTCTTTCTTTATTTATTTTTTTAGAAAATTTACGAGATTAATCAAGTTCAAAAAATCATAATAAATATAGTCACTTTTTTTAAAAAAAAATTAACAACCATAATTATAAGTAATAATAATTTGGTATTAATAATGCATAATACTATATTAAAAATATATAATAGTGTATTAATAACACATAATAATGTATTAATAATACAAAATACTATATTAATAATAAATAATATTATATTAATAATACCATTTGAACCGTATGTATGAGTGGAGGTAAATATTTTTAAATTTAACTACATTTGTAATTATTTTGTTAGAATAGGTTATCCATTACAATTTCTTTTTTTTTTTTTGGAAGAATTTGATTCTGATTTTTGTCCATATTCTTACACTTTATGATGATTTTTATTCCCTCTTACCATTAGTTTTATTTCGTTTATTTGATTCCCACGCTAACTTTAAGTAATAATAATTGTTTATAGATATATTTTCCTATAACTAATATTTATCTATATAAGTAATAGGGAACATGCCAAAAGGAGTAGTATTGGACATCGTGTATCACTCAGTACATAAAGTAATAGGGCACATTCTAAAGTTGAAAATTTTAATATTCTTGTGGATTTTTGTATTAAGAAAATAGATTATTTGTTTGGTTTAAAGTAAATTAACGTGATGTAAGTTACTTTTTTTTTTTTTTTTTGACTACGTGTAACTCAACTTGTTTTTAAATATATTAAAATTTCTAATCTCATATGTTAAATTAGGTAAAGAAACATTTTGAAAGTAATTATCTTTGTCTCTTTTAATGTACCAACGTGGTATGAATTTATGTGTATTCATGTGCTAATAACGACAATTATTGAAGTTGAATAGGATTGACTATTAGGTTTGGACTAGAATGGAAGCTAACCCTAAAAAAGATTAAAGTAAGGCAATACATGGTCCAAGTAGAGTTGGGTGAAGGGTATTTTATAAACCAACCCGACTCTTATATGTTCGAGATGGGTTAGCTGTGTTGTTAAGATTTAAAATTTTGAAAAATCAAAGTATAGATATCGACTTCAATGAGAAAGGAGGGGTACTAGAGAGATCTTGAGTCGAAGAGACATAGATTTTCAAGCTATGTTGAGTTTGGACATAGACATATAGTTTTTTATCTCAATTATAATAACCATCCAGCCTCATTATAATAACTTATAATAATATAATAAAACTATTTGTTATAGTAATTGATGGGTTAGCTTATAATGTTTCATCTCAACTATATAACCTTCCAACTCAATTATAATAATCTATGTTGACAAAATCATTATAGAGTGACTTAATGGTCAAGAGGGTTAGGGAAACTAATAGGTGATGGATTTAGTTCATGATATTCACCTACCTTTAAATTAATTTCCAACAAGTTTTTTTTTACATTAAAATGTTGTAGGGTTAGACGGCACGTCACGTGACAATGGTTGAGGAGCTCGCAAGCTGGCTCAGACAATCACAAATATTAAAAAAAAATTGGTTATATCAATGTTATAATAATTTGGTTTTGTAATAACTTACATTTTATAATATAACTCTATTTTTTATGCATTACTTTGCAGGGGAAATATCCAAATTTTTTGTTCCCAATTGAGATAAAGAACATTCACCTTGCCAAACATGGAAGTGATTCTGGTGTATATGATTCTGAGGGAAGGTATATAATCATTTCTTTAATAATTATTGTTTTATGCATCAAACTTTGCTTTCAAATCCTTCTATTTTATGACTAATTGCTCCCAAGGTCTCAAGTTTATAACTTTTACCTAAAAGTTGAACCAAATAGATAGGAAAGGAATATAGGTTTGAAAACCATTTTATTTTATATTTTTAATTTTCTTATTTTGATATCTAAATTTTATCTATATTTTCAAAAATTAAAATTTGAAAAACTAAAATAAGTAGCTACCAAAAAGTACTTTTGATTTTTGGAATTTAGTTGAGATTCAAATATTTTTTTGAAGAGATCATGAAATCTTTTGTAAAGTATTTTGGTGAAAATAAGTTTAAATTTTAAAAATAAAAACAAAAAATAAAATGATTATCAAACAATCAGAGCATTAGTGTTAGTTTACTAACATATTATCATTTATATTTTTTCAGATGTAAATAAAGTTGATTGGGCTCCTAGGTTTAGAATGTGACTATATTAATGTCTTATTTCTTAATTCTAATATGTGACACACACAAGAGGTAGCTTCCATCATTTTGCAATAATAAAAACCTTTCTTCCAACTCTCCTATATGGCTCCTTTCTTCACCTTATTTTCTTCTTCAACCTCATATTACAGTAGTGGAAGTTACAAGCTTAAAATGACTACTCTAGAATAGTGGTAATTAGGAGTGTTCAAACAACTCAACAACCTAAATAACTCAATCAACCCAACCTAATTTGAAAGATTGGATTAGATTAAAAAAAAAATTGAATTTGGTTAACTTCAAATGAATGAAGTCTTCATAGGTTAGGTTGGCTTCTGAATTGACCTAAACTTAATTTGGGTTAACTCGAGTAACTCAAAAAGTCTTTAAAATATATTTTTCATTGTATAAAGTGAATTTAAGAAGTTATCATGTTTATTTATTTAAAAACTTAAAGTAAATAACAAAAAGGTATTCAAATTTTTAATATAATACAATCTGATGACCCAACCTGATCCTATCTAACCCATTCAAATCTGAAATTATAAGGGTTGTGATGGGTTGTGTTGATCTAACACATAAGGTTATGTAGTCTCGTACAACGATTATTATGAGCGAATTGTGCAAATTGAAACCATAATTCATCAAACTTGTGATTTTTTTATGACAGATTTGTAGCGTCAAGATTTGAAGAAATTTTCAAAAAGCATGCCCTAACCTATCCCGATGCTTTAACAGAAAAAGAGCTCAAAGCGTTGCTCAAGGCTAATAGAGAGCCCAAGGACTATAAAGGATGGTACGTTTTTTTCGACAACTATTTATTCGATTTCTTTTCGAATTTGTTCATTACAATTAGAACTTTTAGCCTCTAATTTCTTTCTTTCGTTATGATTAATTTTGAGATAAAATCTCAAATTTATTGAATATAGATATTTGATTTAAAATAATATTGTTTTGAGGGAACATGGTGAGAGTTGAGAATCTCACGTTGTCTTATGGTGATAATCTCATGTAAAATAAATAATCGTGAATGAGATATTTGAGTTGTGGATGAGTAGTTAGTTTAAGGATTTATTAGTAGTTAGCAAATTCAGGTTTTTGTAATAACTTGTTTGGATCTAAATTTTTATGGAAGAGCTGTAGTAAAAAACTCGTTTGGATGTGGTTTTGTATAGAAGATAGAGACAATAGCTTGTTTGGATGTAGATTTGACATGATAAGTTATTTTGAGTAGTTAAAAATGAATCATTGGAAATGAATGGTTAAAAATAAATTATTTTGAACAGTTAAAAATGAATAATTAGATATGAGTCATTAGAAATGAAGAATTATTTTGAATAGTCAGAAATGAATTATTAGAAATGATTGATTAGAAATAATGAGTTATTTTGAGTGGTTAAATATGAGAAGTTGTTTCGAGTAGATATAATAGATCATTTTGATGTAATTTTTGAAGAATATTTAGTAAATGCTCAACATAAATCCTTTTTAAAATTTACCGACAAACACTGATAAGATAAAATTGAAACATGAAAAAAACAAAAAACAAAAAAAAGAAAAAACTGTTACTCTTTAAAAAAAAAAATGCTAATTATTTTGTTGGTACTTGCTATTATCAGGATTGGTGCATGGTCTGAATGGACAGCTCTATACATTCTTTGCAAAGATGAAAATGGATTACTTAAAAAGGAAACTGTTAAGGCTGTTTATGATGGAAGTTTATTTGAGCATATGGAGAAAGAGAGAGCTTCAAAGAAGAAGAAATGAAATCTTGGATCAAGAATTAATAGTGTTAAGAAAATATGTGTGTTTTTGCAAATGAAACTAGACCTTCTTGCTTTGTTTGTTTTGTATGATTCTACTAATGGTTTCAATTTCTTTAATAGGTAAATAGAATTGCATCTCTTACTATTTAAGTGTTCCTTTGATGTATCTTAGCATTCGTATGATTGCGCTCAAGTACTTATTGATTTTTTTTATGGTGTTGACACGTTTGTTAATAACATAAGGGATATCTAGTCTTGTGAGAGTTAAGTATGAGAGAGAATTTACAATGACGTTCTTGTATTCCTTGTAATCCACTATATCATTTTTCATTTGAGCATTTATTATGTTGTAGTAGCAACTATCAATGAGCATTTTTTTTGGTATTCAACTATGTTGAAGAATGTGGTGATTTTGAACCGTTAGTTTCATGGTTGTCGGGTTATATATTATGTCAGTTGATTTCAACCTCTTACTCTTTAAAAACTATAATCTACATCCTTTTGAATAGATTGGGAGAACAAAGTTTGCATATTTATGGTTTTGCAAAGGCATTTTTGAAACTACCTTTGTTTGAGAGAGGGGAGTTGTCCATTTTTTAAAAATGTGCCTAAATTTACACATCCAACAATATCTAAAAACATCATCCACAAAATTAATCAAGAAAATACTTAAAATTTCGACGAAAAAAGATAAGAGAAGGTCTCCCACAAATTGCAATAAATTTTATGTATAAGATATAGCAACTTTAAAGGAATCTACAACATTTACTAATTTGACATGAAATAACAAAAACATATTCCTTGACATGATAAATCATTAGGCTATTTCATCAACATGAGCCATATGACCTTTAATTTACTAATTTGTCACAAATAATGTCCTTTAATTTTTTTTAAGAATTCTTCTAGATTGAGATTATCTTTCACCAAACTAGCTAATTACCAAGGTTGGGAATGAACTCTTCAAATAATATGTCAATCCCTTTTTTATTTATTTTGAAAAATTACTACTATTATTTCAAGAAAGAACAAAATACATTTAGAATAAAGAAAGATAATTAGGGAAAGTATAGGTAGCTAGGGAGAAGTTAGGGAAAGAGAAAGTGTGAATAGAGCAGGGAGAACACATCGTTTTCTTTTAAGTTGTTCATTCAAAAAGATTAGCAAATCGAGGAATGATCTAACATTAACAAAGTTAACTTTAAAATAAATTATGAAATTCTCAAAACAAATTAAATATAGAGATGTTCATTTTCTGGTGGTGTCAGGGGTCCTTTAGGGACCTATCCCTAATGAGACGGTGAATCTCAGTTTAGATGGGATGAGAATTGTATTTTTCATTCTCCTTTTACCGCCCAATTTATAGTTTATAATTATTATTTTTTAATATATATACATTAAAGTATGGATATTTTCTTAAAAAATTCAATATCTAGTTAAAAATTAATAAATATTTATCATTAATTATGGTTTTAATAAAGATTAAAAAATTAAGTATTTGACGATTTATCAAAAGATATAAAGATTGAATTGAAATTTAAAAAAAAAATTACATCGGAAATAATTCCCTGTGGGAAACCCGATCTCCACAAGTTCCCCGTGGAGAATCCGTGCTCCCATCCCCATAAAATTTAATGGTGAATTTCGTGGGAATATGGATAAAAAAGAGTGACAAGGACATCTCTATTTAAATATTGAAAAAAATTGTGAAGTCCTTTAGACAATTGTATATGAGAGAGAAAAAATAGAATCAGTCTCTCACATATATATTCAAATTAATAAAATGCAATTCCTTTATTTACGTGTATCTTAATTCTATTTATCATCTAGTATTTACAGAAATTATTCTCATTAAAAATAATGTTTTAAATTTTTTTCTTTTATCCAACAATATTGAAAGAATGAAATTTCAAACTTGTAACCTGATAATTACTCTCCACGCGACATCTCTACTCTTTGGCAAGAATGTTTTAAATTAAACTCATTCAAAAACAATATATAAAAACTGGCGAAAAGAACATGCTTGACAATGTCATTAGAAATACTTTGAATATAAATGTCTTATTAAAAAGATGAATCGTTCCATAAAAAACAGATGATAAAACACACATTTAATTAGTTATTTCCACTATTTGGACTTTTTTTAAAGAGTTTTTTTTTTTTTTCCAATTGATAATAAACACAAACACCAAAAATTTATGAGCACTAATTGAGACATTAATCTACACTCAATTATCAAGAGATCATTTTATTAAAAAAAAAAAAATTATCAAGAGATCATAAATTTAAATATTTTTATCCTTAATTATTGTAATCTAATCATGAATTTAAATCATTCATGATGATTTATATATATATATATATATATATATATATAAAACCATAATTGATGATGATCACTTTAATCATAAATATATTATTTATGTGAATGAGTTTATTTCTTTTTTTATATAAATTCTTTTTTTATATTGGGTTCTACATTCTAAAGCGTTTTTTTTTTTTTTTGTACTTTTGAATGAACTTTAAGGACTTATACTCTACAATTGCTTTGTTATTGTCAATGAAGGAAGCTCAAGTTCTTTTGACTATATATATTTTTTCCTTTTTTCAAAGTCACTTTGAAGCTAAATTCTACGAACATAATGATTTTAAATGGGAAATATTTTTGGTCCAACCTTCTAAAAAAAAAGTTTGTTTTGGCCATGCCAAAAATTCTTCCAACCTATGTCATCAAACACAATCTAAGAATTAAAATATTCCATTCGTTTATTAAAGTATTATAATAAATTATCAATTTGTTTGGAATAAACAATGTCTATGAATCAATTATTCTTTATATATGTTTTTTTTTTAAGTACAAGTTGAGAGAAGAGAATTATAAATACCAATTCTAGAGATCGAACAGTGATCGTGAAATAAAAATGAATTAACATCAAACGAGATAAATAATGTCTGTAAATCAATTATTCTCAATATATTTTCATCACTTTTGAGTTAACTTAAAAAACAGCCGTTAAATAAATAAACGACAGTTTATAGAGAAAAAAATAAATAAAAAGAAAATAATTGATCCATAAATATATAGTACTTATGCCCAACATAGTTCGATCGTCTTAAATGCATCTTTAACTATTATATTTCAAATGTCAACTTCACAAAATTCAAGTTATCAAATAATAATATCTTTTTTGTGAGTCCAAACTCGATGATTAAAAAAAAATTAAAAAAAAATTCTGATGATTAAACACATTTTTTTCTCCACCTTTTGACCGAGTAACATTTTTTTTTTTTTTTTTTTTTGTAATCTATTTCTTCTTCCTTTTAAATTATAGTAACTAATAATTTTAATTACTCTCTCTTTCAGACATAACTATCAAAGAAAGAAACCTTGATTTCTCTCCATGACTTCTTTATTTGTCTTAAGATTTTACTCTTTTTATATTTTTCCTTTCACACAAGATTTTCATTCAGACTCTCATTGTTATAGAAATGAAATATTTGAAACTAACATAACTTTTTCAGGTAGTGTGTTCCCTTTTTTTATGTTTATTTTACATCTTTGCCTTTTATATACTTTGATTTTATTGTCTACACATTTAATGGCTATGAGAAGAAGTTGAAATAATGAAATCTTTGAAAGATTGTAAAAGGCATAGGATGAATAGATTTTCATTGTCAATTTTATTTATTTATTTTAAATTTGAATCTGATTTTTATGCTCAATGTTATATTTATTTTGTTCCAACTAAACTTTTAAATATTTTATTTTAGTCCTCTTGATTGTTAGTCTATAAAGTTTATACTAAAGTCATTTTAGTCAATTGGTTAAAAAAAAATTATTACTTATTCAACAAAATAAAAACCTAACATGTTTTGAGACTCACACTTTTCCTAATTAGATGTAATTGCAATTTTTTTCTCGTATACAATTTTAAATCATCAAAAGGAATGGAAACTTTTAATTCATACAACAAAAAATGAATAACTTTTACAATCTCTAGAAAAATGAAACTTTATTCAATTGCAACGTCTTAAATTAAAGTGTTTTTTTTAATTCTCAAAAAAAAAGTGTTTATATATATAAATATATATATATATATATTCTATCGGTGATAGAACTCCAAATTAAATTTATCATTTATTGAATTCTATCACCGATAGAAATTAATGTGTTATGAATGAATTATGTTAGAAATTATACTGCAAATATAATAGAAGAGATAGAATGTGCTACTGAAGGTAAATTCTCTTCCTACATATAAAATTTCATAATCATCTTTTAAAAAAAAAATAATCTTTATATTTTTTAGATAAAAATAAATATCTATTTTTTTAATTTTTTTGTTGGGTTCACATATATAGTTTGAGGGCTTTTGGGTACCTAGATTCGCCTCTTATAATATTGAAGGATGAAAGTGGATAAATTAAAATGGAAAGAGAAAAATCACACAACACCCAATCTATGTTGGTTTGCCTAATTATTTTAGACGAAAATACTCTACCTTCATTTTCTACTTTTATTACAATCAACTAGAAGCCTAAAAAATTGCAACATCCTAAGGCAAAATAGGATAAATTTTTGGTAGACAATGTAAGAACCTTGAATATTATTCATACCTTTTTATTAACCTTAATTAAAATAAAACAAAGTACGTGCTAAGGAAAACTAGAGAAGTAGCAAGATTACCCTTTGCACGCGAATCAAGGTAGGTTCAGATGCGTAAAACAAGGTGAGGTTCAATGGAATCAATTTTAAAATTGACCTTCACGAGAATGGGTGTCATGAGTCAAGCTAGACCAAGTCTCATCTATTGATTAACGTGACGGTCTTGGTTTCGCTAGAACCCGTAGTTAGAATCTGAGTTCGTGAACCCAAGTTTGAGGTGTACCGTGTACAACTTAGTATGGAATACCTTCGAGGTTTGCAAATTTTAAACAATGGTGTTGTATTTCCAGTCCACGCTCACTCCCGAATCAAGCGAGGCAAAAAACCTACATTTCTAGTAATGTGTATTGACAACAATTTCCCTAAAAATGATGATTACAATAAGATCAATAATATCAAAGTGCGAGTTCTTGAAAATAGTCGAAGGTTAAAATTCTTTTTCGACCTATTTGATGTGCTAAAAAAGTTAATCGTAAGACATGCTCGCTTATGTTCGATGAGACTTTACTTTTATCCACATAGTTATCATCTTTTCTCACTTTTTTCCTACTTTTTCTAATGAATAACCAAGATAACATCTTGCCATGCACTAGATTTAGATTTCTAGTGTAAAATTTTTTAACCTAATTTCCACATCCCATAATAATAAAAAGCTTGACTTCAAATTTGTGTTTAAAGTTGACTTCATAATTAGACTCCCCAAAACAAAACAAAAATAAGCATATTTTGGTTGTATAACTTTAAAATGTTTCAATTCAATCATTATAATTTAGTCAAAACTTACTGATTAAAAAAAATCTACAAATTACAAATATTTCTTTTAGTTCAACAATTGTGAGATGAAGAATCTAACCAAAACCTCTTAATTCATGAACTTACATTAGTGTAGTATAAAACATTCTTGTTAATTAATTAAACTAAATCATTCATTCAATTACTTAAATATTTTTCCACACACCCACCCAAAATCCCAAAATTGAAAACTTTACACCAAAAAAATTCCTTGCATGGGATCAATCACCACAAACAAATATAAAATGGCAATTCAAAACCTTCAAAAACACCCCAATTCTCTTCTCATCTTCATCACATTATTCCCTCTCTCCAAAAACAATGCCTCCATTTCTCCCTCTCCTCCTCCTCATCCTCTTCACTTCCTCCCTCCCGCGGCCATCCATCGCGGTCCCCGCAGGCGAGTCGTTCGTCTTCGGCGGTTGTACCCAAACAAAATACACTCCGGCCTCAACTTACGAGTCAAATCTCAACTCCCTCCTCACCTCCCTCATCAATTCCGCCTCCTTCACCCTCTACACCAACTTCACCGTCGCCGGGGCCGGCGACGGCGACACCGTGTACGGCCTCTTCCAATGCCGGGGAAACCTCCAAAATGCGGCATGTGCAAAATGCGTGGCCCACGCGGTGGCGCAGCTCGGGTCGATATGTCTCGATGCGTGCGGCGGCGCGTTGCAGTTGGAGGGTTGTTTTGTTAAGTACGATAATGTGAGCTTTTTGGGAGTGGAGGACAAAACGGTGGTGGTGAGGAAATGTGGGGCGGTGATGGGGTATGATTCCGGCGGTTGGGCGAGACGAGATGCGGTGTTGGCGTATTTAGCGGCGGCGGACGGCGGCGGGTATCGAGTGGTTGGGTCTGGGGATGTTCAAGGAGTGGCGCAGTGCGTTGGGGATTTGGATTCCGGTGAGTGTCAGGATTGTGTGGCGACGGCGGTGGGGCGGCTGAGGGCGGACTGTGCGGCGGCGGGATGGGGAGATGTGTTCTTGGGGAAATGTTATGCCAGATTTTCTCACGGCAGTGTCCGCCCCCACGGCGGCAGCGGCGGAAATGGTTAGTTGAATTTCTTTTTCTTTTTTAATTTTTTTTTCTAGTTTTTGGGAAATTACTGCCTTGGGATTGGGAGATTGATTTTTTTGGTTGAATTATTGGGGTCGGTGGAACTTAATTTCTTCCATATTAATTAAACTGATTTATTGTTATTTTTTTTATAGTAAATTCACTTATTTATTGAATTGGATTAATTAAAATGTCTCATTTAGAAAAGGTTTGAGATTTTTTTAATTTGAGAGAAGACGATTCAAATTTATAATATTGTAATTATTAAATTATATAAGATTATACTAGAGCTATGTTTTTATACACGAAAATTTTGAAAATTCACTTATTTGAGTTTAAGTTTTGAGGAAAATAATTGTTTAAGCTTTACCATTTTTTTTCTACTAGAATCATTAGATATAGGTAGAGAGCATAACTTTAGTAGGTTAGTAGAAATGAAACTAGACCATCTTAAGTATGAAAATTTCAATATTTTCTCCTATATTCTTTTAAATTAATTAGTAAAAATTTAAATCATCTTCTTTTGTGAATGGTTGAATTCGTCTTTCGAAATTCTACCGATTTACTAAGTACTTACTACTTTTATCATCTCATCTCGCTCATCAATTAACCCTCTACTAATTAAAATGGGATACTTTCAAAGGAAAAAGAGATCAATTTTGAAGTTTTTGAACAATAAAGTTAAATTAAAAAATACAAACTATTAAAGATTAAACAATATTTGTCCCTATATCAAAATATTATTAGAAATCATTTGCAATGAAGTAAAATTAATAGTTTGTAAACAAATAAAAAGGAAGTTGGTTGTAAAGTTCCTAAATGCATATAAAGGTGTGGATTGTTGGAGGGTTTGAGTCAATGAGATGATTGCCATTCTTTTTCTTTCACATCTTTTCATGCATTTAGATTTTTCATATTTTTATATTTTTAAATTTTGAAATTCTTTTAATGGGTATTGAGCACAAAAGTCTGTTAAGAAAAATAGAAAGAGAGAGAGCAAAAGTAAAAGCACTCTAAAAATTTCTCAATGCTAAATTTAGCTTTTATTCTTTTTTTTTTTAAGGGAAAAAAGGTTTTTAACCAAGCTTTTTATTCAGAGAGCGGTTGGCTGCACTTTTTTAAAGTATAAATTACATAAAACTTTCATTTTTTTTTTTTAATTCAACACAACAATTGAGAGTGAAATTCAAATCCCAATACTTTGCTTTTTTTTGCAAGTGTATTTCTTTAAATATTATTTTTTCTAATATTTTTAATTCATTCTAATAATATTACTTCATAGTTGTGGAAAGTAGTAGTAGTCTAGTGATATCACCTGTCAAATAATAACTTGTTGGTTACAAATTCAAATCTCAAATGTTGTTAATTAAAATAAAACAAAGAAAAAAAAAACCTATTAGTTCACATGTACTATATTTCACAACATTCTTCTACTCTAAAGTTTTCTCATCTAAAAGTATTTTTTACTTCTAGCCAAATTGAAAAACTATTGTGTATAGAAATAAATCCCAAAACAAAGAAACTATACTTATATAATAAAATATTGTACTTAGATTCTCAATTTTCATTTTCTTCCCTTTTCCAACCTAACCCTTATCTTCATAAAAATCATTCTTGGTCAACTTCTCTTTTAAGAGACCTAATTCAAACAAATATTTCATTAAAAAAAACAAAAATAATAAAAATAGACATTTGGTTTCTGCCACTTAAAAGAAACTAGTTAAAAAAATATTTAGATAAATTTTAAATCAATAACTTATCGATTATTAGGTCGTACATCATATCATTAAAGTTATATTTACTCTTTTACCTTTTAAAGTCCAAATTTATACTTTATGTTGTTTTCTTTTTAGTTATGTTATAGTAGAGATTCAAACATCTCATTTCTATACAAGTTCAAATTAAGCATAGGCCCTAAATTTCTACCTATTAAATTTAAAAAACTTTAAACATGGAAACCCCACATACAGAAACTAATGATTTTACTATACATTTTGAAATTGAAAAATTGGGAAACTTTTGGGAAGCTAAGCTATGAATCCATCCAATTCACAATCAATGCTAGGGCTGATTCCAATCAGATTAAAAGCTATTTCCATCCAAAAGAGTAAAGACAAATACAAAACAAAAGAATTTCAATAAAGCAACATCATAGAATGTATAGTTCTTTTTGTTTTTTCTTATATATATATTTTTAATTTAATTTTGGACATAGTAATTATTTTTTTTTTTTTACAGAGGGTAGAAATGCAGACGTTGAGATTGAGAAAACTCTTGCAGTAATAATTGGACTGATTGCTGGAATTGCTTTCATCGTTGTTTTCCTCGCTTTCCTAAGCCATTATTGTGAGAAACGAAAAGGTATAAATATATTATTCATGCATAATCAAATTATTATTTCTTTTAGAGTTATTTTTTGTGTTTTTTTTTCTCATTATTCGAATATTTTTACGACATATACTATATTACTCTATTTTTAAGATCATTTGTATATTAAATTACTCTAATAGTTATGGTAATTATTTTGATACTTGAATTTGAAAATATTTTTATCTTAAAAAATGATTTAACATGTCTTATGCTTCTAATATTATCATATCTTCTCTCAATTTCAAACATGTTTAGCAAGTAAAATTGAAAGTTAAAGAGATTTTTCAAACATTTTTTCGAACATTTTTTTTTTTAATGATTTTCAATAGTTTTAATTTCATGTTCAAATTTTCAAATTTGAGGCTCTAGGTTTAATTCAATCTCCATGACATATAACGCCATTACAAGAGATTTTGACAATTTTCTCAAGTGACATGATTTTTTAAATTTGAAGATTAACTAATTTTCTTTCTCATGTTAAAATAATTTTAGCAAAATGTAACAAGAAACATTATGAAGATTAAAAAAAACAGTAAGATATACTTTTGAAATATATAAAGTGTAAATTGAAATTAAGCGTTGACTATAAAAAATAAATTGATAATTTAACCTTATTTTTATGCTAATTTTGTTCGATATCGAAATCTCGACAGGTGTTAAATGAGGTTGGATATTCAAAGAGGAAGATTCAAGAATCCAAATTTCTATCTCATATTCTATATCTTTTTTTTTTTTTTTTTTTTGAATTTGGCTATGGCTTAGCTGGTGGTTCTTCTCTATATAGTTTAAAAAAATGAACTTTTTTTTTGCTTCAATTCTCTCTCTTTAAAAGAAAGCCATATAGAGAGCATATAAAAAGAAGTGATGTGCATGGCACAAAAAGGTTCATTGAAAGAAGTTACAATAACAAAGAGAAAAATTGCTCAAAAGATTCGACATGTCGGACCCACTCAACTTCAAGTCTTAGCTTCATATGGATTTACAATATTATTGTTGCCTTTTTTTTTTTTTTCCCTTTACCCCACTATTGATATATTGAGAATATATATTTTATTGAATGCCCTTTTTCTTTTATTGGAGAAAGAAGAAAAAGAAATTGTTCTATTGGGATATGTGTTCTTGGTGGGATTGATGAGTCTCTATTGTCGCAACTTTATATGTTTAATGTTGGTGATTAAACATTTACTTCATCCTAATGATGAATTTAAGGTAGAATTAATTAAATGATTTATGTTACATTATCCATCGGTATTTGTCTTTAATTTTTAATTTCTAGTTTCTTATTGATTGAATATATATGTCGTTTGATGTTTGATGTTTGATGTTTGATGTCTTAATCTTTCTTGTCTGCGAAAAAATGAGAATATGTGGAAAATTAGACAAAAGTGCATGAAATAATAGATTTAGTTATTCTCCAATCATAAAGTTTAAAAATTGTAATGGTGGTTATAAGGACATTTGAAGAACTAAAAATTATAAGTTGAATTTATCATAGTTATTCGCCTACTTAAAAATTAATGTCAAATTTCATAAAAGACGAGTATGTTTGTAGGGTAAAAATAACTGTAAAAATAATCAAACTATGTATAAGTTAACTTGAATATGTGTCAAAAATAATATATTATAACTACAATGTGGGAAAAGTGTTAATCAATTATATGAATATATACTTTAAACTGAGAATGAATGATAGAGAAGAATAAGATTTAGTACATTGGGATCCACCATAGACCTTGATAAGTGTGGTACTACAATCCCCATGAGATCAAATGGCTGAAATATGCTTGGTAGGCCATATTATTTACATTATTTTTAATGAAAAAGCCATGAGACCATGATTGAAGACTACTTTATCTATTTCTATATTAACCAATTTAAATATAATTCTTTTTTTTAATTGTTACTCATAAATTAATAAATATGGAAATTTAGAAGATTAGTAAAATATAAAAAATAATTATAAATATGATCATTTAAAAAAAATAGTAGATATAGTTATTGATATTGATGTGTATTGATACATACTTTCTTATAATATTATATTAATAATTCATAATACGTACATACAAATACTTTAAAATTTGCCTACATTTGTAATTATTTTGTAAAAATAATTCATCCAATACAATTTCTGAGATTAATAAATAAGTTTCGCTTTATAAAACATGTTTATATGAACTTCCAACTTTGAGAGAAAGAGTATATGTTAATTATTGTAGAAGTATGCCTACTTTAACAATAATCTAACAATATCGAATGGGTCGATAGCGCGATTGGTTATCTGGTTTGTGTTAATCCATTTTCACTCCACTGTCATGGGCTCGATCCTAAAAAAAACAACAATAATCTTAAAAAAAAAAAAAAAAAAAAACATCACGATTAGTTACAAACACAATCATATGAAAAATTAGAAGGCAAACTTGTTCTAAATAATAAGTGAAAATATACAATATTTCAATACATAGACAATTTTCTACTTTTATGAATCCAATATGATATTTAGACAATCCTAATCACTTGAATATTGTTTTTATATTATATGGACCTATTGAGAATTTCTTTTAAATGTTGAATATGTATATCCACCCAAATTTGCTAAGAATACATTAAAATAAACAAGGATAATGAAGTAGGGCTCCAAGAATATCCCCAAATTGACTTTAACACTTAAAAAAAATAGACAAGATTTTGAAAACTAGAAATTGTAAGGCCAGGCATGTGACAAACAAATATGATAAAGCATTGAAGAGAATAGAATATGAAACTTCCCTTTTCTTTTCTTTTTTTGAAAGAAGAATATGAAACTTCCCTTTAATCTTGAACAAAGTTTCTAGGCATTGGAGTGTGGTGAGTAAGAAGAAAAAGCAATGGTTTTTGTGGTAAAAAAGATGAGGTGTACCACTTGTGACAATAAAGCCTTTGGTATTCTAATGCCTCAAGGGACTTTATTCTTGCAACACCCAAAGCCAAAAAAGCCTTTGGTATCAATTCCTCCACATTTGGATAACCTTTTTACCCAAGGATGAAAAAAAATCAATTATAAATTTACTCTCTATGGTGTTAGAAAAAAAAGTTTTTATGGTTACATTGAACATAATAAATTGTCTTTCTCATTAATAATTATTTAAAAAAAAAATTGTGAGGCAATATTTTATCCATGTGAAAATTAGGTGTTCTTTTTCATTTTGACGAATGTGTGGATTTAAATAGTTTATTGGATAAAAATCTTCGTTGTCAATTTTCAAAAAAATTGCATTAGTTAATAAGCGCAATAGCACAACATTATCAATGTATTTCTAGTGATTAAGAAGTGATGGGTTCGAGTCACCTCACCTCAAATTATTATATGAAGAATGACACGTAGTGATTTTATACGAAAAACCTCTAAATAATTTAGGTAAAAACTATAGGAAATAATAAGAATTTCACTAGTAAAAATCGGAGTTACAAACTTTTTCTCTTATAAATAACAATAAACTCTCTTATCAGAGAGAAACTCTCTATTTTTATATCAACTCTCACTCACTTGGATATGAGATGTCTAAAGATAATTTTCTAACAATGTGTATAATCTATAATCTTTTTTGACCATTTTAGAAGTGCTCATAGTAGTTTTAGTGGTTGGATAATGTTATTTATCGTGGATATTGAATATCCTTTTCCATTCTCTTGGATGCTTTTAAGCTTAATTAATTTGGGACACTTTGTTGTTAAGTTAGGTTTTTTTTTTTAGTTTAACTACGGTTGAAGGAAGGGTTCGAACCAATGACCTCTCAATCATGGAAAGACATTGATGTTACTAACCTACTGTCGTAGTCTTGATTTTGTATATAATTAAGGGTATGTTTGTTTTTTGGACATGAGGAGTGGTTAATAACCTCTCCTCAAATACCTCTAATTTGTTTTTTAATAGTAAACAACCATTCTTAACCACTTTTAATCACTCTTTGATTCCTATATCATATTTACATTAAATTTTATTAAACTTCACATCAAATTTATCACTTCACTGTTAATCCTAATTCTCAAATAAGTAGTTGACTACTCCACTACAATTAACCTCAATCCCCGAATGAGTAGTTAACAACTTCAAACTACTATTAACCGGTTCATTCCCTTCCACTCCCCTCCACTCGACTCTTTTTGCCAAAAACAAACACACCTTAAGGATATGGTTATTTGAATATTAAAATAAAGGACTAAAGTTATTTCTTTTAGACTCATCATAAACCAATCATATATGTTCAAGCAATCACATTTTTGGACAATACAAAGGCTCCAGCACCACAGTGTCCAAGCCTTTGGCCCACGTATGAAACCTTAGCATTGCAGAACCACATTGCCTAAAAATTGTTGTACACAAATAGCCCAATTGATCATTTTGGGCATTCCAATTTTCTTAGGCCATATTT
>JBBMKA010025208.1:0-26613 GCA_037833695.1 Sechiopsis laciniata | reverse complement strand
AATACCGCGGGTTATACGGTGGCTCAAACCAAAGCGTTGAAAGAGACGCGATCGAAGGATAAAATGGCATTGTATATACTATTCCAAGCAGTGGATGAATCGAGCTTTAAGAAGATTGCGAGTGCAACTACTTCAAAAGAAGCATGGGACACTTTAGAGAAAGTGTTCAAAGGAGTCGACCGAGTGAAGCAGGTGCGTCTCCAGACTCTTCGCGGCCAGTTAGAGAGCATAAATATGAAGGAGTCAGAAAGCATATCTGACTACATCACGCGTGTCCAGACGGTGGTAAATCAACTCAATCGCAATGGTGAAAAGCTAATGAATGCAAGAGTTGTTGAAAAGATTTTGAGATCGTTGACGAATAATTTTGAGAATGTGGTGTGTGCAATAGAGGAGTCAGAGTACCTTGCGACGCTCACTGTTGACGAGCTTGCTGGTTCTCTTGAGGCACACGAGCAATGCAATAACAAGAATAAAGAGGAAACGCTAGAGCAAGCGCTTCAAACCAAGGCGTGAATTGAAGATGAAAAGGTACTCTATTCTAAACAAATTCAGAGTAGAGTTCGCGAAAGTGGAGGTCGTGGATATGGTCGCAGTAGTCAAAGCGACAGTTATGATGCAGAGAAGGAACAGACGAGTCAAGCGAATTGGCGTGGAAGAGGACGCAGTCCAAGAAGAGGTAGTAGATCGAATC
Source organism: Sechiopsis laciniata (assembly GCA_037833695.1). Lineage (NCBI taxonomy): Eukaryota > Viridiplantae > Streptophyta > Magnoliopsida > Cucurbitales > Cucurbitaceae > Sechiopsis > Sechiopsis laciniata. The sequence goes on along the minus strand of JBBMKA010025208.1, from coordinate 25,919 downwards.
AGTCAAATATTGAATGCTACAAGTGTCACAAGTATGGTCACTATGCGAGTGATTGTTATTCCGATAAATGCTACAATTACGGAAAAATTGGACATTTTGCGAGAGATTGTCGTGCGGATAAAAAGGTTGAAGAAACAAGCAATTTAGCAGTAGAAAACAATGCGAATGAAGGTGTTCTTTTGATAGCGCATAAAGAAGGAAGCGACAATAATGATACTGTGTGGTATCTTGATTCAGGGGCAAGCAATCATATGTGCAGACACGAGCATCTGTTCAAAGCGATGCGAAAAATTGAAGATGGTCATGTTTCTTTTGGCGATGCGTCAAAAGGTAAAAAGGCAAAGGTACGATTTATTTTGTGCAGAAGGACGGCTTGACAGGGTCAATCCAGGAACAAGGCAATGGAAGTTACCATCGAAGTTGGAGAACTACCAGTCGTTGCATCAACGAGCATGCCAAGAGAGTCTGAAACAACTGAAGAAGAACAAGAACAAGAACCGCAGCAACCTAGAATGCGGAGTTTGCAAGAATTGTACGATGCGACAAATGAGTTACATCTTGTTTGTCTTTTAGTAGATGCGAAAGATATTAACTTTTAGGAAGCAGTGAGAGACAAAAAGTGACAAACAGCAATGGATAAAGATATTAATGCGATAGAGCGCAACTGACAGAATTGCCAAATGCAAGTCAGCCGATTGGTGTGAAGTGGGAATTCAAGAAGAAGATGAATGCGCAAGGAAAGATAGAGTGGGACAAAGCGTGGCCTGTTGCAAAGGGATACATGTAGAAGTCAGGAATTGACTATGATGAAGTTTTTGCGCCTGTTGCAAGAACAGATCTCGCATTAAGTGTTGACATTGTTAATCGGTTTATGGAGGAGCCGATTAATTCGCATTGGAAGGCGTTGAAGCGAGCAAGGATCAAGTTGCGGATATTTTGTAAAGTCGTTGTCGAAAGTATTGTTCGAGAAATTCAAGAAGATGATTGGCATGGCGGATGCAGGAGCATTTAAGTTTATGGAGGAGTTTTGTTGGAATAAACTTAAATGTATTTTTGTAATATGGAATAATTAATTTAGGAATTAATGGGTAGACAATTAAAGAATTAATGGATTGTCAATTTAGGAGAGTAATTAAGGAATTGGTCAATTTTATTGTTTTAGCAATTAGTGGGAAATACTTATGGAAAGAACTTGGAGACCAAGTTTGTAATAGGTTATAAATAGAGGATTCCTTCATTGTGAATTGTAGAGACAATCGTAGAGCAAAAGAGAGTAAAGAGAAGAAAAGTTGTGTAAAGAGGTATAGAGAAAGTTTAATTGAGAAATAAAGGAAAGTGTTTTAGAGAAATTGTTGTGTGCATTGTATTTCCAATCCCGAAGCGATAAGCTTGCGCGATTGTTACTTGTGTTTATTGTTTTTGTTTTTCGAATCTAGATGTTATAGGGCCGAGCAAGCACACGAATCTACGATTATTAGCCATGCCTGCTGTTCGGAAGGTCAGTTTAGTGAATTGAGATGGAAAATTAGTTGTCGTATTTGTTATATTGGAATTTAGGTTGGATTTGCGAGTTAATTTAGTGTGCATGTTATTCAGTAATTGTGTTAAGTAAATTGAGAGTTTGGAAGGTTTTATAACTCTTAATCATCTGTTAGAGAGTAAGACTCACCTTCAGTCCATACTGAATTTATTATTGCAATTGCTTTTCATTGTAGCAGAAGAAGCTTTTCCTACGGAAAAAAAAAAATTTGATATGGTTAGGGAAGAAATAGAGTCAGCACATCATCTTTTTGAATTAAGCATTGTGTTTCGTTGAATGGAGCAGATCAGTTCGATGATGCTAATGAAATCGAGTAGAAGCACAAGAGCTCTTCCTTCAAAGATGTAATTGAACCATTAGAAAGTGTCAGTGTCAATTTGATTCCAACCAGCAAAGAAGACATTCGAGATTTTGGGCCTCCTCAACAGGTTAGCTATAAACTATTAGAATAATGCAATGAGTTTGTAATTTTAAGTTTTAGGTAACTTCAGTGAGTATGGTATGGTTAAGGTCGCAGAAACTTTGATAAACAAGGTTCGTTTTAGGTAACTTCAGTGAGTATGGTATGGTTCAGGTGGCAGAAACTTTGATAAACAAGGTTCGTTTTAGGTAACTTGTCTTAGATTTTATCATAACCATTAAATCTGATGCACAAGTAGCATTCAACGCTATGGTGGAAGGTTCTCCAGAATATTTTTCTGCAATTGTCTGATATAATCCAAAAACTGAATTAAAATATGGAAATATAAAAGATAAAGGGGGGTGTTTGGATGAGTAATTGTATGAGGAGTTATTTTGAGTGATTCGAATGAAGAGTTATAGTAATAGGTCGTTTGTATGTGGATTTTTGTAGAGGAATTGTAGGCAATAGTTCGTTTGGATGTAGATTTTTGTAAAGGAGTTGCGGCTAGTAACTCGTTTAGATGTCAATTTTTGGAGCGGTGTTATAGAAATGAGTGGTTTTGAAATGAGGAGCTATTTTGAGTGATTAGAAACGAGTAGTTATTTTAAGTGGTTACAATAGTTCATTTGGATGTGGTTTTTTGAGGAGTTGTAAATACTCATTTGTAATTGCTCTAAATACAAAAAGGAAATACGAACTAACCAAGTAATTAATAGGTACTTCGAATCTCCATTTCTTCAGAACAACCTCTCTAAGTTCAAAAAGACTTCACGATATAATTGTCTATCCTCTTCCATACACCCTCCCTCTAATGTCTGACAAACCCTCAAGAATTTACTCATATATCCCTACTGGAAATCCTATTATTGTCATTGCAACATTGCTAATCAATCATCTAAAATGGAAAATACTTCCCACGGTAAAACAAACTCAATTATAATGACAAGCATATTGTATGAAACCTCTGCTCTGTGCTCATTGTATGTTCTTGATGAATGATACAGCATGACGTTGATGGGAAAGCATACTACACATTTGAGTTTGTAGCACAAGAAGAAGAAGAATAACGGGGAATGAGTTCAACTCATGATAATCTGACATTTATGTGCGACCTCACTACGTTACCTACATATTTTGACCATTCTTAAGAAGGAAGACGGTAAAACCAACCAAATGTAGTAGGGTTGCCAACAAAAATATAACTCGATCAGCATAAAATATGTATTTATGATCAAGAGGTCACGTGTTTGAATCCGGCATACTCGATTGTAGTTGTCCCGGGAGATTTATCATTTTAATCGTCTTTTGTTTAGAACTAAACTTCAGTAACATATCTACACCTTTTGTGCTTTAATTCTTTGGATCGAGAAGTGTGAGTCTAGAGGGATTGCAACACAACAGCTTTTGTATTGTATTGTCGAATGTATATGTAAAAATAATGACACCAAAAATATGTATATGTAAAAATAATGCAATAACACCAAAAATATGTTTCAATCTTAGTTAGTAGTATATTCTTAGTTTTAGATTGCTTTCTCAAAACTTGAAAACAATTAAAGTAGAATCTTACCATCTAACCTATTTTCTTTCTATATCGATAAGGACCAATTGGACAGATCCTCTAACCATACAATAATTGATTCTTGATAAGTGTCAACTCACAATTCTTAGACTTCAAAGCTATTTTTGACTACTAAATCATCTCATGATGATTAAAATCTAAGCTGTTTGGTAAAATTGATTATTTGCTAATTTATCTAAAATCATTTTTCACTTTTTTTGTATGAAATTTTTCAAAAACAAATATTAGTAAAAAAATATTAATTTTTAATATATTATATATAAAATTTCGGCCTTGAAGGGGAAAATGTTGATTGATTTAACAAATAATTTTCTAAATTTTTGTCAAATAATACCTTTAAGTATTTGCTGTCTGCCAAATGTAGTATGTTAACTAGACCTTATGATTGAAGAATTTATTTCCTACTCCAAAACCAAAATTTGTACCCGAAAATTATTGATTTTATTGAGTTAAAAAAGAATAATTGTTTAAATTAACAAAACTACCATTAGATATTATAACAATTTTATATTAAAAAAAGTATTATTAAAATTATCAGAAAAATGACAATTTTTTAAGGTAAAAAATATACATTTACATGAAATTCTTACTTTTAAAATTATAACCAATTTTCATAAAGTTCAACTTTCATTACCAAATATAATAAAAACTTTTTTCCTCAATTTTATTTAAAGAAAACTCTTAAGATGTTATTTAATGTAATAACAGTTATAATAATTGGGAATTAATTTCCAAGTCAGTTCTGAACAAAACATGAAATACAACTCTAAAATGTCTTGTTTACGAATTCGAGATACAGATTGAACTTGCTTCCTAACAGCAAATATGAAATCTCAATAGAAAATAAAACTTAAAATGATCTTTAGAATACTGGAGTTCAAGTTCTTCAGATGTTTTAGTAGTCCGCTCAAATAAATGCATACTTAAACATTCAAGCACAATATCTATTTAAGTCAACAAGCGTTGCAGCAGCTTAGTGAAAAAACAACGTACTAATTTGCTAGAGAAAATAGAGGTCTCAAAAAATCAAAATTGTCATCACAGAAAGAGATTGTTCTCAAACAAAAACAAATGCAAATATCTTAGATGATTCCAATCTTGTTTGCAACATCCAAAGCATCGTAATCAGGAGTCAGCCTTACGTACGCCTTCTTCGTTCCATCAGGCCTGCAATTTTTGTATCAAGCTCGTTATCAAGGTGAAGTAGATCAAAAACAAAACCATGACACAAATTAACATTGGGTGATCATCACCATCATAGTGCTAAAATTTATTAATAAGTTAGACACATAATTAGACTGTTAGAACTCCAAGATATTGGATAATTAAGATGAACTGCAGCCCTACAACATTCTTTTGTATTTGGATGAGAAACAATGTCCAAACCTACAACATTGGGTTGAAATTAATTATAGGTAGTGATTGACCTTATAATCTCTTAGTTCTCTAAAGTTTTCTAGACCATTATGGCCCAACTCATGATGGTTAGAAATTTGATCATTTTAGTTGAAGATAATAGTTAAGAGTGAGATAACATGTGAAAACAGCAGAACTCAGTATTCTAAGAAGGAACTATACAAATGCTTGATTAAGTTTACCTGATCAATGTGTTCACTTTCTTGGTCTGGATGTCATACATCTTCTTCACAGCATCCTTGATCTTTTTCTTATCAGCACGAATGTCCACAATGAAAACCAAAGTATTGTTGTCCTCGATCTTCTTCATTGCTGACTCGGTAGTCAAAGGATATTTAAGAATCTGATACTGGTCCAACTTGTTCCTGGGTGTAGCACTAATACGTGGATACTTGGGGTTTCTTTCCTTCTTCAATGTCTTCGGGCGATGAAATGTAACAGATGTCCTGATTTTCTTTGCTTTCTTCTTGAATGTTGGACCTGATTTAACTGCCTTTGCAGTTTTTAAGGCTTGAGCCTTAGGGTCAGCCTTCTTGGTGATGTCAGCTGAGGAAAAAAGAAAGAGTATCAAGCCTGATCAATTTAAATCACTTACAACAACTAACCAATTATCCAAGTTCTTAGGTGGGTGTTCTTGAATTCAAACTCCAATTCATATGATAAAGAAAATTGTTATCAGTGAAACAACATTTAAGAGACTGCAATTTATTGTAATGTAACCATAGCCTCCTTTTATAATAGAAAAAATTCCAATACAATTAGATTACACAAATTCTACCATTCACTTGTGTTTCATATTCATAAGTTACAATAAACAAATATAATTTCATAGTCGAAAAAAATGCTGGATCCAGACCCTTGATTTCTAGAGAAGGGCAGGCAAAGTTGAAAAACTTAAGGAAGAAGGCAACTAATTTTTAAAATCAAACTTACAGCAGCAAGTCACAGTCATACAACCATTTAAAAAACGGCCTAACATTATTGTCCATAAAGCACAATTTCTCACATGTCATAGCTATCTTCTACAAACTCTATTAGCTTTAATAAGTTATGAGACCAGTTTGGGTGCAGCTTAGGCTGCACCCTTGAGGTGATGTCAGGAAGAAAAAAAATATTAAAAAACAAAATGGAACACTTTAAAAATAAAAAAATAAAAAAAATTTGAGATATGTGGCTCCAAAGGAGCCACATCAGGGACAGCCAGTTTTTGGGTGCAGCTTAGGCTGCACCCAAACTGGTCTCATAAGTTATATAACATAGTACAAAAAATGAAATTCAAAACTACTCGTACAATGAACATTATAGATTTCTAATCCTACACAAACTGTTTGGCAGTAATGGGCTTGCCAGACCATCAAAAAAAAGGTAGGAATGAGAGATTCAAGAAACCCTTTCGTTCGTACAGTTATGTGAAGTTGGCAACCCACTGACCAATTTCTGAACAAATTGCTCAAATCTTGTTATTTTGTTCTTGCAATTATATGATATATCTACTTCATGAAATTCTAAATTATATTCCGTTTAAACGTAACCAACCCGTGACTGCTTAGCGAGTATCCCAAATCAATATCGAAAAGCAGTCATTGGAAATGAAACACCACGCAAATGAATATGAAGTTGTTAGGCACAAATTTAAAAAGAGAGTAATTGATAATCATACCTTTTGGAGCCATTGCAGAAAACTCTACCTAATTGCTACTCCAACCTGTTGATGTTGATGATAAAGATAGAATCAATGAATGTAAAAAACTCAAGAAACTACCAAGAGAAACGCGAACGATAACGGCAACGAATGTAAACTCTAGAACTCTAAGAAAAGTTTTCAGCCATTGATACCTATGAAAGGAAGTGAAGCTTTCTTACCCAGACGAAGAGCTGCTACTGGGAAGGCTAGGGTTCGGCAAGGTAGAAGACGATGCGCTTTATATATTAGGGTTTGTATAAATTTATTTATACTCGCGGAAATTAATTAAGATTGAATCTCTTTTTTGCCCTCCAATGTTAATATTATTACATCTATCTTCTAAACTTGCAATGGGCCTTTCGGCCGCCAGTATGGCCCAATATTGTTTAGCCCGGCGGCCCATAACTCTATTTTGGGTTGCCTCCGCCTCTTTTCACTCGTTTGCGCTGATGTTGCCTTATTCAATTGGGGTTGTTTGGTTTGCCATTTGGAATCTAGAGGTTTAGATTTGGAATTCGGGAGTTTAAAAATCATTGATTGATAAATGTAAAAAGTGTAGAATTTGATTTCGGGGGTTTAGAAACCTAATCTTTTAAACAAACCAAACAACAATAACATTTTTATTTTGAAATATCAATTCAACCAACCAAACATCGTAATCAAGATTCCAGATAATTTGATTGAGTATTGAATTTTTGAGGGAATCTGAATCCCAACCTGCAAACCAAACAAGACCTTACAGATATTCATTTTTTGTACGAGTTCAATGAGGATGAAAAATGTTTACACTTTCTTTTTATTTTTTAAAATCAATTTTGCTTTTCTTGAATTTAAAATCCATATATATTTTTTTTTTTATAATATATGGAGTGGAAGAATCGAATCTCTAACTTTAAAATCATTAGTACAATATATTAATTGAACTATCGTTCGTGTGATACATATTAAATCCTAAAAAATGTTAATCCCAACAAATTTTATTGTGTAACAAGATTTAGTGTTATTAATGTGTTTTTGAGCTTCATATTCACGTCGTTGTAGATGAACATTACATAACATAGTTTATATTATACTGCTAATCCATTTAATTGTATTTCATTTTTTAAGATGACAACACCATTTAAAGGTAAAGGCCTAGGAGTTTGATGATCGAATTCGTGATCGTAGAATTAAAATAAATAACTATCAATCAAGATAACAACGTGACACCAATCCATTCAGTATATCATACTTTTTAATTGAATTGTTTTGTCACTCATTCTTCATTTTTTTTCTTTATATGGCATCTTCTTTTTCTTTTAGTTCTTTTTAGATTTCGTATAATGTAGTTTATCATTTAAGAACAATTAGCAATCTTCAACAGTAATGAAAAGTAAATGTATTTTGTGAAAAATGATATAGTATACATACAACAACAGACTTCTAAAAAATATAATTAATTAGAAGATTACATTATATTTTCTCATTTATCCACCGACAATTGGTGTAAAACTTAAAAAAAAAAAACATATTTTATCATTCATATTTTATTATAATTACCATTGTTACATTTGTCATAAGCTTTTATTTTATTTTTCTTTTAAATTTTGAATTATTATACATATTTAAAATTTTAAACTTTTGTTAAGTTAATTTTGTTCGTATTTATAACGTAGTTGATACTAAAGAAATCTAATAAGCATGGATATAGTGTGTTTTAAAAAAAAAAAACATTATTTTGAGATTCACTTCTTATGATAATGGTTGTTTTGTTAATTGATCATTATTTTTGTTCCTTTTATATAATTATTCTTTTAACCATTCTTTATTATACAAATTATTTCTTTTACAAAATTTATTATACAAATTCTCTATTTTACAATTGTATGGCAAACAAAAATAAATTCAATACGGTAAGTTTTGTATAATAACATAATTTTAAAAGAATTTCATTTTTGCCAACAAGAACATAGCTCTAACGACATTTTGTACAACTTAGTAACCATGCAGTTATAGATTCGAATCCACCTTTCCTCCAATATTAACTCTGAATTGCAAAAAGAGTTGTAGATCCTAATGTAAGCCAATAACAAATAGTCACCATAACAAGCTTTTCTTAAAAAGACCGATTAATAGTGAGTGAACTCCATCAGAACTAACACTCATATATCGCATCCTAAGGAAATCCTTTATCAATTAGCTCCTATCAAAACAAACAAAAACTACGAAACATGACATTTTTTTAATTAAACACAACAATAAAGAATCTTGTAACAAAAATAGAAATAAAAATAAACATAACAATCCGACGTTAGAAAGTATCAAAACTTTCTTAAAATTTTGGATTGTCTAAAAAGTGCCCATCCCTTAGCAGCCAAAAAGAAAAACGGATACCCGCATTCCTAAACATTAGGAATAGCCAAAAAAGAGCATGATACACCATTAATAGAGTCTTCCATACTAACAAATTTTAAAATTAAAATCTTTGATTTCTTTATCATGACATCAATTATAAAATTTTAATTCACGTAACAATATTTGGCTTTTGTTTTATATTTCTTTCTTTCTACTTCATCAAAACACACATATCCTCCACTGCCTAAGTAAAAGTAGATGTGTCCATTCTATTGGTTTTTTCCCACCTATCTCATTAGTCCTTGGGATAATGTATAGTTACAATTTTTTGTTGTTGAAAATATGAGCTACTATTTTTATTATTTGATTATATTGTATTTTTAAATGATTGATTTTAGTCGATAAAACTTAAAGTTAATTCATATTACAAAATTTGTTGCTACTAAAAAAACTGTTCTCTTTTAGCTGCTTTTCAATCAATTTTATAATTATGTTCATTTTGTATCCTTGATTGTATTATTGTATTTTTATTTTTTAATTTGATATTATTTATTAAGTTATTTTTCTATTACATTTATATTAAAATAAAAGAAATTTCAAAATATGATAAACAAAATTATATATATTTTAACCAAACTTCTTTATCATACAAATTATCACCTTTTTTTAATGGCAATCTCGTTTTTGCAATATTTTATTTGGTTGGTTTTCAATGGATTGAAAGTAAGTGATTCGACCATAAAATCTCGAGTAATTATTTTAAGTTGTGATGGACCCATTATTTGTTAATTTCCAATTTATATCTATAGTTTTATAGATGTGAGGTTTAAAAGTACTCGTCTTATTTATTTTGCTGTGTTAACCCACCTTATCTCTTTGTTTTTTTTTTTTTGTTTTTTTTTTTTTTTTGAGTACCCTTACCTCTTTGTTTGTTCTTAACATTCTAATATATAGAATTCAAAAAGAAAAAAAAAACATTTTTAACATATATGTTTATATTTAAGAGGGTACATGTATATTTGATATATATATAAAAATTAATTAATTGTTATAGGTGGCAATTTTTTTTATTGTCTATCTTTTTTATTATTATGTTTTTGTTTTAGATCTTATGTACTATCTTTATTATATCATATTTTTTTAAATATTTCACTAATGGGATAATTTTTTTTTCTTTTTTTAGATATTTCAATTTCATTAATTGAAGACTATCTATAGCATTAGTTGAAAAGTGTATGTGGCGGTAATTGAAAACGGATTGTAATATTAATCGAATACTGTCTATTGCTGATAACTCACAAATAGAGTTAATATTTGGTATATTTTGGAATCATTTTTTAAATATATTACTGAGAATGCAAAGCTAAAAAGAGATAGAAATGAGAATTATTGTGTAAAAGACTAATGCTTACTCATTAGGGGAATAAATAAAGAATCATAATTAAAAAGCGGAAAGATGATAGATTAAGAGCAAAATCTTATAAAGAATAGCCATGCATTAATGTGACAATTTTTATAGGAGGCCACAAAGCGAAGCGAGGGACGAAACTTTAGAAGTGAAGTAGTGGAGCGATGAAAAGAGTTCAATCCACAAGGCGAAGCAAGGGACAAAACTTTAGAAGTCAATAAAGGTCTTGGAGTGCTTAAGGTGATGAGTTCAATCCATGGTGATCACCTACCTAGGAATTAATTTCCTACGAGTTTCCTTGACATCTAAATGTTGTAGGATCAGACGGTATGTCCCATGACATCAGTCGAGGTGCGCGCAAGCTGGCCCGGACAGTCACGGATATTAAAAAAAAAAAAAAAAAAGCAAAACCTAGAGAATAACTGATCGATATCTAAGACTGCTCGATTAATAAATGAGAATCTAGCTGAATAATGCACTTTAATGTATGATGTTTCAAGCATTTATCAGATAAGCACGCAAGTATACGTGGTCATATGCAATCAAGTGATAAGATAAGCCATTCTCCTCAGAGACTGAGTTATCTAAGTAAGTGTTAAGTGAAGATTCACGAACATAAAAGTAATGGAGATTTTTGGTGATCGGTTGAATTCTATTGAGTAACATGTAAATGCGATGAAAATGCAAAAGACACTACTAAACTAACGAAATAAATTGCAATACGCACGATGCTGTTAACTTCAGACAGTGGAAAACAATAACAAAATATTAAGAGTGTGTAATGCGACAGTGCTAAAATAAAATGCTAGAAACGGTAACAAATACTCCAATGAGATGATAGACTCAGGTTAAGGGTAGGTTGAGTGTGATTAACATGCAACAAGGGTGGTGGGACTATGGTGAGAAGCAGACTCCGCACAACACGTGATCAAATGCTCTTTCTCAAGATGCATTGATTCTCTTCGAGCTTGAGCTCTCGCCTCTAAACTCGAAACTACAAACGATGAAATGCGCACTAGTGAGGTGACTATCTCTAGCCTCCCTCTTTAATAAGTATGAGTTAATAACATTGAAACTAATGGACATGAATAGTTTATCTCAAATTCTTCTCTCTCTCGAGATGAAAAGATAAGCAAACATGAATAGATGATCAGTCGAAACATACTTTTAGTTAAAACGCATTTCATGTCTTAGCCTAACATCCCCCTGCTCACCCGAGAGACATACATCACACACCCATCCCTTCAACCCTCACCTATATGAATTTAGCTCATGATTATGCTGAAAAGAACATAAACAGAAGGTAGGAATGTTGTAAACATCATGCAATAGAAACTTGTAATCAAGATTTTAGTGAAATGAAGTAAAATAACAATGAAACAGTAAACACCCAGCTTAAATATAAACAAATAACAGTAACTTCACAGAACAACTCTCCAGAAGATGAAAGAGACTTCAAAATGCATTAAAAGAACTACAACGAGCTATAACAAACATCCAACAGAAATCCTTGCTCGAAAACTACAATATATAAGGTAAACTACAAAAACTTCAAAAAGAAAGTAAAAGAAGAATATTCTAAAGGAAATGCAGAAAAACAGAAAACAATGATGCAAACACTGATGAAGTCTTGTCACTTCCAGCAGCTCTCCAATTTCAGCTTTGGTCCAACCTCCTTCTCATTCCCAAAAATGTGTTTATATACTCCCCATCATCAAGGCAGATCAACGGCTGAGATTCTAGGGCAAAATGGTGGCTTGTTCTCCAATCCAGGGCCGACCAGATCTAACCTACAGCATGGGGACCACGTACAGGTTTTTCTGACACCGCAGCTTTTTTTTGCAGAAAACTGTTATTTCTGGTTGGGCAAATGTTGCAGACATTAATGCTTGCTTGAAAAATGGCTTTTCTTCTCTTCAATTCTACTTCTTTGATTTAGGCTTTACTCAGCATTCTCAACATTCAAAGACCTGAAATGATGACAACAAATTAACAAGACAAGGGGCTCTTGAAATGCGATCATAAATGCTTCAGACACTAACATTTTTACATAAAAACTCATGATTTCTTAGTTTTTCTAATCCTGACCTCCTTAATTGAGAGTTATCAACAATATAAAAGGAAAGATCGTGATGTGACGCTAAAGCATAATCAAAGTTTAATTGTCAAAGAATCAAATCACAAAGAATCTCTGAAGATCCGGATGAAAGAAAACTTGCTGCCCACATCGAAACCCTAATTCATGTCTCAAGTCATCAATATACAAACCCTAGAAGAGCATATAAAAGGGGACAATTGCAAAAGAAAAAATGAGGGAGTTGGAGGTAGAGTGCATGCATTAGAAGTTTTCCAGATGCAAACCAACTCGAACTAGTTGCCGATTAGTATTAGTAGTTTTACTTTGTTGTTTCGTATTTAGCATTTTACATTGATAGTTTGTTTTACATTTGAACCATTACAGTCAACCGTACTTTCCCGTTTAGAATTTTTTCGTTTCCTTCATTATCTACTGTGTTTTTTTATTGTATTAAAAGAAAAAAGAAGATTTGAACAGAAGAATCAAAGAAGAAGATGAATGTTTCAGGAGAGAAAAAGATAAAAGAAGATGAATGTTTCAGGAGAGAAAAAGATAAAAGAAGAAGAAGAGGCGGCCGGTATTTAGATTAGGGTGGTTTTGACAAAATATATTTTTGTATTTGGGAAAAGAAAAATATTAAATCTTTGGGCTGGGCTTCATAAATTAATTACTTACTTGATTTAATAATAGTATTGGGTTAGGCCTAAGAATATTTGTTAGGCCTGTATCAATTTTAACATTTAAAATAAAAACATACATATTCATTAATCGGTAACCAAAAGCGTCGGTTTTTTAAATATCTGAACCGAATAACTAATTATTTTTTAAAAAAATCGAACCAACCCACAAAATTCAGTTCGGTTCGGTTCGGTTCGGTTTTGAACACCCCTATCCAACATCAATTACACCGATTGAAAACCAGTTACGACGCTGATTGAAACCATTATGCACATGGAATTTTTCCTCTTTTTATTAGACATGTCCTAATTTTATGCCATACACAAATTTCTTCAAAAAGTTGTTATTCATAAAATTTGTTGTTTTTTTTTTTTTATGCATAATAACAAAAAAAAAAAAAAAAAGAATTCTAACTGAATTTTGCCAACTAAATAATTAATAGTCATAGTGAACAACTTTTTATTCCTTCATCATGCTTGCGTTATTTTTAACTGAGGGAAATCTAATCATTTATAGCTCTTACTAACAATATTAGTCGAATATTCAAGCACATAAACAAAAGTCAGTTTCAACTTAAAAATATCAATAAAAAATAAGAAGGTTGATCCTAATAGATCAACGATTAAATGTACATGCCAGCAAAAGTACTAAAAAACGATTAAATATTAAAAAAAATAATAATAAATCATAAATAATGTGATATTTCATTTTAAAATCAATTGATCGTAAATGAAATAATTCATATATCTTATAAAGATATTAAAAATGCATCACATTTTTAAATGTAAAATAAGATGAATATCTTAAAATTGATAGAATTCGAAGTTCAATAGGAGAGAAAGAAAAAGACTCCATTAAAAAGAAATTGTATTAAGAATGAGAAATATTGAGGGAATCACAATGCAACATATTATAATCTAAAAACACAACACTATACATAGAAAAACATAATGTAAACCTAACGAGTCAAATAGCTCAATAAACCTTTACTCGATATTACAAGATAACTAACATTAAATACTCGAATGAATGCTAATAATCTATACTAATCTAATTACATTAATAAAAATCATCTATAAAGTTCCATTTGATAATCATTTGATTTTTTTTTATTCAGATTTTAAAATTTTAAGTTTATTTTTATTCAAATTACCTATCGTGTATTTCATATTTTCTACAATATATTTATCTTTCCTTAAAAAAGTATGTGTGAATATTAACTAAATTTCAAAAACAAAAACAAGCTTTTTAGAAGTTACTTTTTTTTCTTCTAATTTGTGGTTTGATTTCTACAAATATAGGTAAGATGTGGGAATCAAGTAAGAAAAACCATATGATAAAATAATTATTGTAGGCTTAAATTTCAAAAACAAAAAATAAAATGGTTATCAAATGGAGCCTAATATATTGTTTTTGAATAGCGAATGTAAGACTAATTTGTTAGTTTTAAAGTCATATACACCAAGGGGGTGTTTGGGCCACCAAGAATAAGGGAGATCATGGGAATGAGGATGATTCCCTGTGTTTGGGCCACCGGCAATCATTTCTCCCATAATCACATTTTTCATTCTCCTTCTAACCACTTTTTATTCTCTCTCCAACAACTTTTTATATATCACATCACTATTTTCACTTATATCATATTCATTATTTTATTTTTTTTCATAATCATTACCTATACCTCAAACACAAATAATCATTCTCTACATTATTATTATCTTCACCCAAAATACAAATAATCATTTTCTTCCTTATTCTCTTCGCCATTCTCCTATAATCATTACTATTACCATTACTATTCTCCTTCTCTCAAACACCTCCTAAGCTTTGTTGATTGGAAGGCCTGTATTGGTTTAGGGGGTTGGTCTCTTCGCCTTATTAGTCTCGTGATGGAGGCAATGATCATCAATATAGGTTGTTTTAGTTCTATTTGCTCTTCTTAAATAAAAAAAAAAATCATAAATAAACAACCATTTATAACTATACTCCTGTAATAACAAATTTTATAATTTAAGAACATATTTTTATAAGATATTCTTCATTGATCAAAATTGAAAATAATTCAAATAATTAAAAAATAGTCAATGAAATAATGAGCCGCCTGCAAAGATAGTAGGGTAAAAGGAAAGCATTTGAGGAAAAAGTGAAATAAATTCAATTTCTCATTTTCGATATTATATAAGAAAATATCCATTATTGTTCCGTGTAAAATCCAAAACCAAAAACATTTAACACCACGCAACTCACAACTATGAATCTGGACGCTTTATCATCCCCATTACATCAAAAACCTTAGTCTCAAATCCCAACACGCAAAATTTTGTTTTTTTAATTAATAATCAACTAAAAATGTATATCGGAAAGCTAGTATGTCATGTCAACAAGAAAGTGTATCAATAAGTTACCGAACTGAAAACTGTATATCGCAGAGCTAGGAGTTTATGTCATCCAAATATACCATAATTAAACTAATTTAGTAAAGAGAACAATTTAGATGATGTCTTGACATCACTTAAATTGTGAAATTCACACAAGCTTTAATTTTTTTTTAATTTTATGTTTCTATTTTTTTAAAAGTTAGAGAATAACAAGATGTGATTCTTATTCAAGTAAGTGAACTTCACAATTTAAGTGATGTCCACCATGACCTAAATTGCTATTTTTAGTAAATTAATCAATGACCTAGTGGTCAGGTGGTATGTCGGTTGTCGAATAGCTACAAACACTAAATTGTTATTATTATTATTTTTTTATATATTTAAATTGAGCAAGAGACCACAAACTATAAAAAGATTATTTTTAAATATATGAGATGTAAATATCAATTTGGATCGATCACTAACAATGGAATTGAATTTGAATTACAAGTAATTAATCAATTGAACACGTCACCAACTATTTCCTACTCTAAAAAACAACACCACAATTAAATTAATTTAGTAAAAAGAAATATTTAGATCATGCACAAACATATCAAAATATTGATGTCAACTTATGATTTTTATTTTATTTTATTTTATTTGTAGATAAGCTTATGTGAGTTAATATAAATAACATTTTATTTTATTTTAACTTAAAAAGATAAAAATAAAAAGTAAGAAAAACATTTATATAGGTGACATCAATATTGACATAATCTAAATATTTCTCTTTAATAAATTTATAATATTTTTATTTAGTAAATAAAAAATTTGAAGGATTCACTCATCTCCAAACTCTTGTAATCTCAACAAAAAAAAAAAAATAATAATAATAATAAAAATAAAAATAAATCTTAAAAGAACTTAAGGTTAGTCAAATCTCTAAAAAATTACATAATCACTTCTTAAAAAAAATCAGCAAATTAACAAATATAATTACTATAGACGCAGTTATTTAAAATTAATTATTTATTATGTGCTAAGAATACTTTTAAATTGGTTAATTATTTTGTGGAAAACTACATTCACTACAATTTCTATAAGAATGAGAAATTTGAAAAGTCCAGAGTATTAAATCATCAGCAATTCTCTGCTGGACAGATGATAGACAGTGAGAGGTTTTCTTCTCCGACGAACAATCACGAATCACAATCGACCATTTCAGCAATGAATCACAAAATTTTCCCGGGAAAATAATTCAATTCCGTCGAGAAAGTTTCTTCCATTCTACCTCCAATCCGGTCTCCGTTCATGGAATCAATGGCGGAGCACTAGGTTTTCCAGTCTCACTGATTTGAGATTCATCGCATGGAGATTACATACGCATCGCCTAGCGCCACCAGTCTTGCTTCCTCTAATTCTGCGATGACCCGACCAGTCAAGGTCATTCCCTTGCAGCATCCTAGTGCGACGGCGGAGTCCTCGCCAGCCGGTGGTTCTTACGGCGGCGCTCTGGTGAAGACATGGACGGCGAAGGTTAAGCGGATGACTTGGATTCACTGGATGGAGCTTCTGCTACCTTGCTCGCGTTGGATTAGAACGTATCAATGGCGGGAGTATTTGCAGAGCGATCTCTTGTCCGGGATTACTATTGGCATCATGCTCGTTCCGCAAGTGCGATTCTACTCGCTTTTGTAGTTCGATTCATAAATTAGTACTGCTCGTTCGATTTTTTCATTTTATGTTTGTTGTTGTTTTGTTTAATTGTCGAGGAAGAAAGAAGAGAAAGAACAAAGTATTGGATATGCTGTTTCACATTTCGACTATTCTTACGAGACATACCATCTAAAGAAATAACCTAAAGTCATTTTGGCCAGTAGACTACCTATGTTCGTTGTATTGGATATGCTGTTTATGGAAAAAAAAAAACACACTATATTTCGAGATCAAGGTTTCTTGGAGACTTTAACTTGTCTAAGATTAGTTTTATTTATTTATTTGTTTGAATTCAACAACATTTAGCCTATTGATTATAAATCATAGATCATGTCATTGCCAGTTGAACTATGGTATGGTTGAAGATTAAGTTAATTACATCTTTCACAATATCTGACTGTTAGTTGGGGTCCTGACTGCTTGTTCTGATTTACCAGGCAATGTCTTATGCAAAGTTAGCAGGGCTTCAACCAATATATGGACTTTGTAAGCAAATCATTCCTAATTGCAATAAAATGTCCTCTTGATGATGGATTTTCTTTCTTGCACTTCGCTTATGATTTTATGCTCATAAATCTGAAAGTCTATCTGTTTTAAATTCCCTATTTTCATCTAATTATGTAATATTTTTGCAAGGCAGATTCTGGGTTTCTTCCTTTGTTCGTCTATGCATTTTTTGGTTCTTCTCGTCAGCTTGCAGTTGGTCCAGTAGCATTGGTTTCTCTCCTGGTTTCTAATGTATTGGGTGCAATTGTCAATTCATCTGAGGAACTGTATACTGAACTTGCGATATTATTGGCACTCATGGTTGGAATATTGGAATGTGTGATGGGGCTCTTGAGGTAGGTGTTTTTTTTCATTCGAGGAGATATTTATTTTATAACTCATACAAAGTTATCATTTCATAACCATATCTCAATTTTAGAGGTATTGTCAATCTTGATGGTTGAAACATACTGATATTATGTAACTAATCATCTATTACTGAACATTGAACTATATAATTGTTTTTAAAATCCTATTTATTGACTGTTAGTACCTTAACCAATACCAATCTAATGACAAAATACTATTGCAGATTTGAGTATGAAGGAAAATAGTCATCTACGATTTTTTTTCTTAATTATAAACTCTATATATTGCTATATATCAGGCTTGGATGGCTTATTCGGTTTATCAGCCACTCTGTTATCTCTGGCTTTACTACCGCTTCTGCCATTGTGATTGGATTATCTCAAGTGAAATATTTTCTGGGATACAATGTATCAAGAAGTAGCAAAATTGTGCCTCTAATTGAGAGCATAATAGCTGGAGCAGATGGGGTACGTGTCCTAAGCACTGTATTAAATATCCTTGTGGCATAGTAAACTAAGTTTTGATTTAGTACTCCGTTCATCTTGTTATCAATAATCAAACTACAACTAATTTCTTCTCACATTGTTGGTATAATGCATGTAAACAGATAGCATAACTTCCCCAGGTTGCCTAATCAAGTGACTTGTTTACTCTCTCCATAACTTCCCTATGAGGCACTTTAAATTATTCTACATCAACTCATATTTTGGAAATTAGTTTAAAGTTTTAATCCTGAATTTACAATCTCCCTTTGTTTGTTTAACCTTCCTAATGACATATTTAGTTGGGAACATCAACTTAAAGAACAAAACAAATGAGGGAAATTAAGTCGATAAAGTATATTTGCATAATTTTTTAAAAAGGATTTGCACTTTATTCAGCTTTCTTATCTTACAATCTAATGTAGATATTTGTTTATAGTTCTTATGGGCACCTTTCATTATGGGATCAGTTATCCTTGCGGTACTTCAAATCATGAAGCATTTGGTATGAAATCTTACTACTTATCAAGAATATTAAACTATTACTAGATTCTTTTTATGATTTTAGCATTCATAATCAGGGAAAAACAAGGAAGCATTTACGGTTTCTCAGAGTTGCCGGTCCCCTTACAGCTGTTGTTATGGGTACGACATTGGTGAAAGTATTGAATCTGCCTTCCATTTCTTTGGTAAGCATTGATAATAAAAAAAATGTAGCATTCTTTCTAGGTATGTATGTTAATTACTCAATCCAGATTCAACCCAGTTTCATGTAAATGATTTTTATAATTTAAACCTCTTTGTGGTTCTTTTTGCACGGCTGTCTTTTGTATACCCGTCTTGTTTTATTTATTTATTTTTTTTTTTAATGTTTCTCAATAGTAAAACATGGTTGAGAATTTTTTAAACCAAGATCACTTTTAATTTCTTTGAAATGCTCCATAAACTAAAATTTAGCAATTATATTTGTTGATTATGAACTAGGCATAAATGAAGACCTTGGTAGTTTAAGTGAAAGAGTTCATGCATACTTTTGATTCCATACTAACTATATTAAAATATGGAATGTATTTGATTTATATTCATTATTCATACCTTTGGGCTCTTTATCTTGCCACAAGAACATATAACTGTTAGCCCTCGACATATTTGTTAGTCTTATAGTTTTTTCCCCTTTATTTTTAAAGGGATTAGAAAGTTAATATGAATATGTTTATAATGAATCAGAAATGCTTATTAATGAAGTGGTACTGGTTTAGGTTGGAGACATTCCCCAAGGCCTTCCAAAATTTTCTGTTCCTAAAAGATTCGAGCATGTGAAGTCGTTGATTCCAACTGCCTTTCTGATCACAGGAGTAGCTATATTGGTAGGAGAAGTTATTCGTATCTCTCTAGGTTTGTTGCTGACGTGACAATCATGCTTAGTGCTTAGTGCTGTTTTTTGGTCATTATTTTTCGTACTTAGGAATCTGTTGGGATTGCGAAAGCATTAGCAGCCAAGAACGGGTATGAGTTAGATTCAAATCAGGAGGTATGCACTTTTGTCCTTTGAAAATGATTATAGAAGTTTTGTACCTCTTGAAACTAACTACTTCTCCATGAGGAGAGTGGATTCTAGTTTATATTCTATTCTTTTATTGAACAGTTATTTGGTCTTGGAGTATCCAATGTCGTTGGCTCATTTTTTTCAGCATATCCCACAACAGGTAAACTATCTTTAAAATGTTATCTTATTCAGTTGCTAGTCATGGACTCATTAGAAATCTATAAAAAAAATGATATTTCCATGTTTAGTGAATCTAATACAATTACTTTTTTGCATTGTTTTTGTAGGTTCTTTCTCAAGATCAGCGGTAAGCCACGAAAGTGGAGCAAAAACTGGCTTATCTCAGATTGTTACAGGATTAATTATGGGTGGTGCCCTTCTTTTCTTGACTCCATTGTTTGAGCACATACCTCAGGTTTATCTTAATTCTCCACATTATTATTATTTTTTTTTTATAGAAAACAAGAACTTTCATTGACATATGAAAATTAATTCTCCACATTATAAAAGACATTAACACAACCAGGGATAGTTTGTACCTGGACCATATAATTGCTTGTTCTACTGCTTCCATTTTCCTCTTACAAAATGGCCCAAAAACTAATGCTGCAATCATTGTTTCGTATGTGGAATAGGAGCTACGAAAATTTAGATTATATTTATACTGAATTCTTTTTTATCTTTGAAGCTCAGAATAGTAAATTTGGATTGACTTTTGTTGCCGTTCTTGTTTTGTGCACCATACTAGCATTCTTTTTTAGGTTAAAATTGACTTGAACATTTAAACTATATCCTATTTTGGACTTGGACCGGACATAATATATGGATTGATGTTTCTAATAAGCAATTTGAGATTCCAATTCTCTTTGTACCATAAACTCGTTTCTTTCTAAAACCACCATTTCATTTTTTTAATCAAAGAATGCTAACTTTGCTAATTTGTTCTCTATCATCATAGTGTGCTTTGGCTGCCATTGTGATCTCTGCTGTAATAACTTTGGTAAGCGCTGCTGATCTAGTAAATTCTTTTTCTTAGTTAATCTTCTGGTCATATTAGCAAATGATGACTTATTGTAATTAATTATCTAATAAACGAGCTAATTCATGAATGGAGCACAAGATCATGGTCGTTCGTGTCTATTGCTACAAATATGTTAAGTAATGTTTTTTATTTGCTAATATGTTGTTGAAGTTGATCAATTTTGCTAAAAAAAGTAACTAGGAACAAACTATTATTGTTATTATTATTATTTTGATCATCATCTGTTAGTTCTTTAGTATAATTTGACTGAAAACTTCTACCCCAAGGGGTGGTGCGGTGGTCGAAAATTTGGGTTTTGAAGGTGTGCTCCCCTCAAGATCTCAGGTTTGAGACTCACTTGTGACATTAATTTGTAAATACCTTCCGTATCTCCATTTCTTCGATGTCTTCCGGTGCCTGGCCTAGACGGGCGTGGTTACCCTGGGTATAGTGGAGCGAAGCTCCAATTTCCTGATTTCCAAAAAAAAAAAGTGGAAATTGTCTTGGACGTTGGTGATATTATAACAAGGGGAACACATTTCCTTGCTTGTTTCAATGAAATCATCTGTTTTTGGGGACCCTTTTTTTTTTTTTCTTTTTCATGATTGTAGATGAAAATGCATGTACGGTTGTCATGCAAAAGCTATTAGTCATCTTACTTTGCATGTTTATTATTTTAGGTGGATTACGGTGAAGCTATTTTCTTGTGGCGTATAGATAAGAAAGATTTTATTCTTTGGGTGATTACTGCCATTGCTACATTGTTCCTTGGTATTGAGATTGGTGTCTTAATTGGGGTACGTATTTAAATCTGATCTGATACAGTAGTCTTATTTAGATTTTTTTTTTATAATCGGGCATGACTCTGCTACATACCTTAGGCATCCGCACTCATCCCAAGACCTGGATCCAAGAGATAACAATAGATCCTATAATTAAGTCATTTGTAGGTTTCAAACTTAAGATTTCCATGGGAGCATACCTTGGAGACCCAAACCTCTACCAACAAGGCCGACCATGAGTACAGTTTTATTGGATATTTATTTACTGATTTTGGTGTGTTCAATGGAAGCTGTTTTATCTTAGCTTTCAATTTGGACAGATTCATGGGTATGAGTTTTGTCACGGGACCCTTTTAAAGTTAGGATGCATCTTGGATTTATATTGATAAGAAAACCAATTTACAATAAAATGAGGGTACAAGTTAGAAAATGGTAGAGCCAACGTCGGGACAACATAAAATAAATAACAACCAAATTATTACACGTAACGCATAGGAGACACAACTATTGGTAAGTAAAAATAAAGGATAATTACTCAATAAAATCTTTCAGTATGCACCCGAAGACGTTAAAGGAATTTCTTCCAAATATCCATCCAAGCTCCCTCAACCTGAATAAACTCATATTTCTTTTCCCAACAAATTGCTCTACATAATTGCAAAGAAACCTGCTTACCATAACAGTGACCTCGCTCGCAAAAAGATGAATTTATGAGAATTTCATTCTATTACTTTATGGCATTCGGAGGCCGGACACAAGGAAACCTCAAAATTAGTTTCCTAGATTCCACAAGACCCCCTTATAGAAAAAGGAGCACCGCTTTAATAAGTGGTTTAAGTCTTTTGAAGTTTGTTTTTTTAATGTCTCAGTTAATATATTTTAACTCTTCGATTGTCTATGTCCTAAGAATACACGAGAAACAAGTGGTTTAACGTGAATTTCAAATTGTAGGTGGGTGTGTCACTGGTCTTTGTCATTCACGAATCTGCGAATCCACATATTGGTAAGTGGTTCATTTTCTAATGCTTAAGTGTGATACTTGGCATTCCGTGTGCCATTTTCTAATGCTTGAGTGTGATACTTGGAATAGGAACTGTATTGAAGATTTGAAAGAATAAGAAAACACAGTAAATATACCCCAAGTAATTAAAGGAACTTGGAAACCGTCTTTAGTGCAAGCTCAAGCACAAACAACTAAATAATTGTTCTAACTCGCTCTATTTATAACCACTTTCCTTTAACAAACTTACTTGCTAAGGACTAATACACGATTAATACAATGCTATCATATCTTCGTACTTCAATGTTAATTTTTTTTATTTGTTCCTTTTATAGCTGTATTGGGGCGTCTTCCTGGCACCACTGTGTATAGAAACATTCAACAGTATCCTCAGGCATATACTTATAATGGAATTGTGATTGTTCGGATTGATGCACCAATTTATTTTGCTAACACGAGTTACATCAAAGACAGGTGCTTCCATGGTCTTATTATTAGTTTGCTGTACTTGTCCTCTCAATCACATTGAAGAAAAGAACGTGTTTCCTTTTCCCAAGTAAACAAATACGATTCAAAAGATTTTTTTTTCATAGGTTACGTGAATATGAAGTTGAAGTGGATCGATCTACTGGTCGTGGACCGAATGTTGAAAGAGTCTATTTCGTGATTATTGAAATGGCACGTAAGTTTATCCATCCTTCTACTTTTGTAAAGTTTATAAAATGCATATAAGTGAAATGAACATCCTTGCTTTTATGATGAATTCTGTCTTATTCTTCTATTCATAACCTTTTTAATCTAAGTTGGCATCAAATAATATGGTTTGCATGATTGGTCATTAGTATCTAAAAATGATCTCCAATAGTCATACACACACTTTGTGGAATATGTAAGACTATGTTAAGGGGAGGAGGGCTATTGGCCAAAAGCATTCCCCATTAAAAATCATCATGAAAGTGGTGAGAAAATCATAATCCTTACAGATTGCTTTTGGCTCTAAGTGCTTGTTAAGGAAGCATCTAAAAACACTTTCAGGAGTGTAGAACCAAACATCAAACAATTTACATTAAGTTTGCTAAAGCCATTCTGGAATTAAGAGGTTATGAGTTCAATCTATAGTGGTCAGCTTGATAGGAATTGCTTTTCTTCGGGTTTTTTTGACAATCAAATATTATAGGGTCAAGCGATTGTCCTATAAAATTGTCGAGGTATACTTAAGTTGGCCTAGACACTCACGGATATCAAAAAAGAAAAATATTAGTTTGCTAAATTGCTTAGAATCACCTACTTTTGCTAAAATCCACTCTCAAACATACCATAAGCTTTTTGCAGCTGTTACATATATCGATTCGAGTGCTGTCCAGACTCTGAAAGACTTGTATCAAGAGTACAAACTCCGTGATATTCAGGTAGTAATAAGTTATAACTTCATTACCCGTACAACAAATAATCACCGACGACTTCTTCATAACCATTTGATTTGTACATAGATTGCCATTTCCAATCCGAATCGAGATGTTCTACTTACATTTTCAAGATCTGGCGTTGTTGAGCTTATTGGCAAGGAGTGGTTTTTTGTGAGAGTTCATGATGCAGTTCAAGTTTGTCTTCAGCATGTGGAGAGCTTAAAGGAAACAACCAAGAGAGAAGATTCTTCACCAAAAAATGCATCAAGTTTTCTCCAAAGGTTAGTAAAGTCTAGACGTGAGGATTCATCAGTGAGCCAATTGGAATCAGGCTTCCAGAAGCTTTGGAGTTCTAACGAAATCGATCCTCAATCGGAACCATTACTGTCTCGAAATCCTTGAAAATGATTGGCCAGCATGTAAAGGATGTCGGTTATTTTTTAAATCTGTGCATATGTATTATGCTTTATTGCCTCAAATTACTTTACATCTGTAAATCGATTTGTTGTGATATTGAGAAATACAGTCTATTTTGTATTAGTATCCACCAGATAAATTGAGGCTTGATTATGAATTCATTTTCATGTTTGTCATGAACAATCAAGGTCTGGTAATATAAGTGAAAATGCAATTGGGGATTATATTGAAGGTATATCTTTTTTAAGTTCCAACTCTCGAGTGAGGGATTTCGAAATTAAGACCTATGGATGAAGGGCACATACTTTATACATAATTGAACTATCATTATTTTTTTTAGTACAACAATTTTTAAGGCATTGGAAGATCCAACTTGCAACTTCATGATTGATGATACATGTCAATTATTGTTGGACCGAGCCTACTTTAGCAATCGACAACTGAACTATGCCCTTCGTGTCTTTTATTTCCATCTTTTATAGTTTGAAATGAAATTCCCTCTTTTCCAACTCTCATGCTCATCCTTACAAAGCTTCCGAATACCTTTTCCAATACTTTGCAATTTTGTAAAACCTTATTGGAATTGATTAGTCAAGCAATGCTTTCAGACTTCTTTCTTAATGTACGTGCAATTTTTTTTTATTAAAGACAACAAATCTACACTATACCTCGAGTCTAAACACAATTATTATAAAGTGATTCTGGTCAAATGGGTCTTAGGAAACTAAATAATAAGTTCATTTGATAATAATTCGTAAGTTGAAGTCTAAATGCACTCATGGACCTATATTTGCTTTCTCAAAAATATCCCTCGAGCCTTGAGGTGTTTTTGGTTTTTATCAACAAATATTTTTTGTTATTTTCAAACATGGTTAGTCTTCAAAATAAACAGAGAAACGTTTTGTCATTATTATTATTTATTTTTTAAGGAATATTGAAAAAGAAATAGTCAAATGATACGACTCTGATAAATTCAAATGGCTCCACGAAGCCAAAAATCAGCTTTTTCTTAGGTTCATTTTTTGAAAGCATAATTCCCTATAGAATTAATTATGCATAAACGTTGGAGGACTATCGCACACCAACAAAAAAGTCCAACAAATTAAATGAAAAACAAAATAATGTGTCGAGAATTCCACATTGATAAGGTGGAGATATCTCTTAGTGTTTAAAAGGTAAGTGAACTACTCCTCTTATCACCAATTGGTTTTG
>JBBMKA010025187.1:0-26620 GCA_037833695.1 Sechiopsis laciniata | reverse complement strand
ACACCATTTTCGTGTCGTCTAGAGCCAGACACTTGGGTACTCTCCCAAGTGTCCAAGATCAGCATAGTGAGCTGATCGCCTCAGCCGGGAGTTAGAGACTCTCGAGACTTTTGGGGGTTACATTGGTAACCCATTTGGAGATCCTCGGTGGATCCTTAGCAGAAAGTCAGAAACTTTCGATGGTTTGAGCATGCTATGATTGTACTTGTGTTGTTACTGCCTCGTGATGGTTGGATTGCTTGTATGCTAGGATGCTAGATGATGTGACTTGCGTACTGTGCTCCAGTTGGGGATTCTTACTGATTACTATTCGTACTCACCCTTATTTCTGTGGTTTTTCCACCAGGTAACTTGGGATAGTACCGAGGCGGCTAGAGGAGGAGCTGCTTGATCATGTGCGTCTGCTATTTTGATTTTGTATGTTGTCGTTGTTAAGCATGCAGGGTAGTTTTGATTAAAATGGATTTCATGTTTTAAACTTGTTTTGAAGAACTCTAGCCAGAGGCTCAACTATGTTTTATTTTATGAACTGTTCTGAATGAATAAACAGGCTTTGCTTGAAACAATTGGTTTAAAGTTTATTTTTTAATGTATTGAACCATGCATGTTGAGTAAGAACTGGGTTTAGGGACTATTTCAGAGTCGGGTTTTTACAGTTGGTATCAAAGCTAAAATTCATAGATTCTGTAGACTGACCTACTAAGTTCCGTCGCTGTCCCCATGATCATCAGCACTCCAAGAGCTGTCGGGTATGTCATAAGTTAGTTGCTTTAAAGGGTTTTATTTACAGTACTTGCATCTAGTATACTTGTCTAAGTTTGTTGTTGGCAGTGTTGGTTTGAGCATGGGCTGACTCAGTGTTGTTTGGGTGTAGATCGTGAGAGGTGCCGATTACACGCAGTGGAGCTGGACATCAGCTGTCGCCAACAGAGGTGGTGGCACAGAGCTAGATGTGGAAGAGACCACGTCTAGAGCTGCTTCAACGATTAGGCCACCTTGGGCCCTAACTAGTGTCTTGACGAGATGAGGAGTAGAGTCTGTTTCGTCTCAAAGTGCTGCTCTTGGAGCGAAGTTTGCCGCTGCCATGAGAGAGATGGTTTCAGGCATGTTTCCTGAACAGAGAGTAGAGACTCAGGCCTTTTTGGCAGCTCAGAAGGTAGAGACCTGGGCGTAGATGGCCCAGTTTGCCCAGTTGATTCAGAAGGCACCGCCAGCGGTCCATGTAATGCCGCTTGGCGGTGTAGTTCCTCCAGTAGGGCAGAGAGTGCTCCCAGCCCAGCCAGCTCAGCCGGAGCTTATTGTTGAGCCAGAGGTTCCTGATGTTACCGCCGAGGGTGGCCAGTGGCTCAAGGATTTTGTGAAGTGGAAGCCTTGGGAGTTTGCTGCATCTGAGGACCCACGGGAGGTAGCAAAGTGGTTAGCCCATCTAGAGTACTTTTTCCAAGTTATGGATTGCCCAGATGTGCAGAGGCCGAGGTGTGCAGCACACTTGTTGGCTGATACGGCCATTTGGTGGTGGCATTTCACTGTTAGGGCCAAACCTGAAGGGTCCCCACCAATCACTTGGGAGTTCTTTAGTACCGAGTTTAGAGCCCAGTATAACAGTGAGGAAGCCCAACAAGAGATGGTTGAGGCTTTTACAAACCGGAAGCAGGGAGATGACATTATTGCTGGGTACGATAAGAGATTCTCAGAGCACAGTTACTTTGCTCCATAACTTATTACTACTGAGGAGTTGAAAATTAAGAAGTTCATCCAAGGACTCAGGATGGAGGTTGCCTAAGACGTTAGGGCACTCGCTCCAGAGACGTACACTAGGACAGTGGCTTTGGCCAAGATCTATAATAGGAAGTACCCTTTAGCAAAAGCCCCGGCTCAGCAGCATGGCCGTGTGTATGCTACGACTTGGCAGGAAACTGAGAAGACTGATGCAATAGTTACAGGTACATTACTTGTCTTGGACCACTATGCTTATGTGCTGTTTGATTTGGGCTCGACCCATTCGTTTATCTCTGCACTGTTTGTTAGTCAAGCTTGCTTGGAACTTGAACCTTTAGGGTTCGAGTTGTATGTTGCAACTCCTTCGGGAGTTAGTATGCTTGCTAATGAGAGGTTAGAGACGGCTGGATCTTGGTATTCGGAGAGTTGTTAGCAGCCACCCTCATAGTTCTACCTGTGAGTTGCTTTGATGTTATTCTTGGTATGGAGTGGTTAGCGGAGAACCGCACTTTGATTGATTGCTGTCAGAAAGAAGTCGTGTTCAAGCTGCCCAAGAAGCAGAGTTTCAAGTTTTGCGGTGTCCAGAGTGGAGTATGTTCGCCGTTGATTTTTACGTTCAAAGCTCGCCATTTGTTAGCTCGAGGAGCTTGGGGTTATTTGGCAAAGCTGCTGGGGAAAGCTGCCCTTCGTTGACTGTTGATCGAGTACTAGTAGTTCAGAAGTTTACAAATGTGTTTCTTGAGGAGTTACCGGGTTTGCCCCTATAGAGAGAGGTTAACTTCACTATTGAGCTCGAGCCAGAGACTCTCCCTATCTCAAAGGCACCGTACCGTATGGCGCCAACAGAACTGAAAGAGCTGAAGGTGTAGTTACATGAGATGTTAGACAGAGGGTTCATCTGCCCTAGTGTGTCCCCGTGGGGGGCACCTGTTTTGTTTGTAAAAAAAAAGGATGGTTCGATGAGCCTTTGCATAGACTACATGGAGCTAAACAAAGTTACAGTGAAGAATAAGTACCCGTTGCCTCGTATCAATGATTTGTTTGATCAGCTTCAGGGAGCTTCTGTGTTGTCCAAGATAGATTTGAGGTCTAGTTATCATCAGTTGAGGATCAGGGACGCAGACATTCCTAAAACGGCGTTCAGGTCGAGGAATAGTCATTACGAGTTTGTGGTTATGTCCGTTAGGCTGACCAATGCTCCAACAACATTTATGGACATGATGGATAAGGTGTTCAAGGCATTCTTAGACAGCTTCGTCATCGTGTTCATAGATGACATTTTTATTTACTCTAAGACTAAGGAGGACCATGCTTCGCACCTGAGGCAAGTGTTGACGGCATTAAGAGAAATTCAGTTGTACGTCAAGTTCTCTAAATCTGACTTCTGGTTAGAGAAAGTGACTTTCCTTGGCCACGTGGTTTCTAGAGATGGTATAGTAGTAGACCCCACTAAGATTGATGCAGTGAGTTCATGGGTCAGACCGACCACGGTCGCAGAGATTCACAACTTTCTGGGTTTTTCAAGCTACTACCGGAGATTTGTTAAGGACTTTTTCGTTAAAGTAGCACCCCTTACTCGGTTGACGAGGAAAGGTGTTGAGTTTGTTTGGGATGCCAGTTGCGAAGAGAGTTTTACTTTGTTGAAGCACAGCCTGACGTTTGTACTAATGTTATCAGTTCTAGTGGGAATAGGTGGTTTTGTTGTGTACAGCGATGCTTCTAAGTTTGGGTTGGGTTGTGTCCTGATGCAGCATGGTAAAATGATTGCTTATGCCTCTCGACAACTGAAGCCTTATGAGAAAAACTACCGGACTCATGACATGGAGTTAGCAGCAGTTGTGTTTGCTTTGAAAATCTGGAGGCATTACTTGTAGGGTGAAAAGATTAAGATGTTTATGGTCCACCAGAGTCTCAAGTACTTCTTCACTCAGAAGGAGTTAAACATGAGGCAGAGGAGATGGCTTGAGTTGGTAAAGGATTACGACTGCGAGATCTTGTACCATCCGGGCAAGGCCAATGTGGTGGCTGATGCCTTGAGCAGGAAGATGTCGCATTTTGCAGCCTTGTTGAGTTCCTAGTTTCTATTGCGGAAAGAGTTCAAGCAAGCCGATATAGCAGTGTTGTTGGAGAGGTTACCACCAGGGTAGCCTAGTTGACTGTCTAGCCTTCGATCAGATAGAGGATCATTGATGGCTAGCTGAGTGATCCCGAGTTGAGTAGATTGATTGTTAGGGTTCAGGTAGACGGTGATTTTGATTTGTGGTAGCACCAGATGGTGGTTTGAGGTTCAGAGGGAGCTTTTGTGTGCCAGCAGACGCTGGACTGCGAGCCGAGTTGCTCACGGAGGCTCACAATTCTCTGTTTACTTGGCACCTAAGAGGTACTAAGATGTATCAGGATCTTAAGCAGATCTTCTAGTGGAGCAACATGAAGAGAGATATTGCAGAGTTTGTTAGCCAGTGTCTCACTTGTTAGTAAGTGAAGGCTCCCAAACAGAAACCTGCAAGTTTGTTGCAGCCACTGAGCGTGCCTCAGTGAAAGTGGGAGGAGATCTCCGTGGATTACATCTTTGGATTGCTGAGGGCACCGAGAGGGTTTACTCAGATCTAGGTTGTTGTTGACCGTTTGACCAAGAGTGCGCACTTCATTCCCAGTAAGATCACCTATATCGTGGAACAGTGGGGACAGTTGTTCTAGAATAGATCGTTCGATACCATGGAGTGCCGGTGAAGATTGTGTCTATTCGAGACTCCCGTTTTACTTTTCATTTTTGGAAGGCACTTTAGGAAGGTTAGGGCACTGGCTGTAGTTTCAGTACCGTGTTTCATCCTCAGACAGATGGTCAGACAGAGAGGGTGAACCAGATTTTAGAGGACATGTTGCGAGCCTGTGTGTAAGATTTTTCGGGCAGTTGGGACCAGTATCTGTATTTGATGGAGTTTGCTTACAATAACAGTTATTAGGCGACGGTTCAGATGGCTCCTTTTGAGGCCTTGTATGGTAAACGATGCAGATCTCCAGTGTTCTAGGAAGAGATTGGTGACAGACAGGTTTTGGGTCCTGAGTTGTTACAGATGACTAACGACACAGTTCGTAAAATCGGGGCTCGTATGTTGACAGTGCAGAGCAGACAGAAAAGCTACGCCCATGTTAGGCGCAGAGACTTAGAGTTTGAGGTTGGTCAGTATGTATTTCTGAAAGTGGCATCGATGCGTGGTGTCTTAAGGTTTGGTAAGCGGGGAAAGTTGAGCCCCAGGTTTGTAGGATCCTTTGAGATCCTTGAGTGGATCGGTTCAATGGCTTACCGTTTGGCTTTGCCCCTGTCCTTGGCAGCGGTGCATAATGTTTTCCATGTGTCGATGTTACGTCAGTATGTGGCAGACCCGTCTCATGTAGTTGATTATGAGTCGTTAGAGCTAAATAAGGATTTAAGTTTCGAGGATAAGTTGGTGCAGATTTTAGCCTGAGAGCGCAAGCCCTTGTGTAACTGGAGATCAGTTTGGTTAAGTTTCAGTGGAGTTCTCAAAAGGCAGAAAAAGCAACTTGGGAGTTGGAAGATGAGATGAGGATGCACTACCCAGAGTTGTTTTAGTCTTAGGGACTTTCGAGGATGAAAGTCGTAAAAGGAGGGAGTATTGTAACGGTCTAGGTATTCATCCCGATTCCCTAAGTATATTTCTAGTTTGTTTCAGTTGTTTCGTTGGGCTGTTAGGGCAGTTCTAGCCTCTAGGGGTATTTTGGTCATTTTACCCCTAGGGTTAGTTTGGTAATTTATCGGCTTCCAGGGTCGTTCTTGCTTTTGACCGAGACTAGGGCTATTTTTATGATTTACAGGACTTTCGGGTTAGTGTTGCATTTTGAGAAGCTTTGAGGTTGTTTTGGTCAAAAGAAGATTAAAAGAGAAAAAGGAGAAAATTGGTTTAAGTTTTGCCGCCAGTACTTGAAGGCGGGTTGGATCTGGAATTGCTTGACACGTGGTGAAGAGGCTTTTTTTCCCTATTTAAGAACAACTCCTCATTTGTTTCTTTTCTTCTTCTTCCAGGTTTTTTGCCAAAAACCACCTTCACCAAGCCCTAGCCGAGAGAGAGCATCACCCTCGCCTAGCCGAGAGAGAGCATCACCTTATCCTAGTCGAGAGAGAGGTTGCCCTTCGTCGATCCTTACCGCAGCACTGAGCAGAGTAGATTGCCACACCAGCGATTGCAAGTTCCCTCGTCGCAGATCGCACGCCTGAGATCCAGTGTCGCACGGCCATCCGCACGTAACACCTCACCCTTGCGCATGCCCTTTCACTGATAGCATCGCCCACGCGATCGCTGTCCAGCGTTTGCCTAGCTCCGTATAGTTTCACCGAGTCTAGCTGCACAGCTTCGCCGTCCAGTGCACAAGCCTTCGCCTAGCCGCAAGCAGTGTTTCGCCCTACCGAGGTTTGCCGCACGTCTCGCCCACGTCGCCAGCTATGAGCCTTTGCCTTTGCCTTCGTCGAGGCCTAGCTGCCGAGCCCCTAGTATTCAGTTTTGGGTAATCCCTTGTTTCGAGCCTTGTGTGTTTGGTCGACAAGGTTGTTTAGCCGTTAGATATTAATTGTTGATTGTACTTTTATGCCTAGGTTGATTATTCGTTTGTTCTGCAGCTCGAGGAGCATTTACCTGTTGTTTGTCTATTTCCAGTTTCCAGGTAAAGATTTCCTTGCGGGGGTTGTGTGGACCCTGCACTTACCACTGATAGTTTTCTAGTTGCGTGTTAGTGTTTTCTGAGCATGTTAGTGGATAGGTGATTGAACGTTATTTCTGTTTCTGAACATGATAGTGGATAGGCTTGTTTGATTATTGCTTGTTGATATACTTGTTAGTGGATAGGTTCTTGTAGATTATCTGATGATGAACTTGTTAGTGAATAAGATTGTATAGCTTGTCTGATAGGACCTAGCATGTAGAATGTTTGCACCTTTCTGTTTACAGTGTCTGTATGTTATTGACTGTGGTATTCTGTATGATATTGTGCAATGTTATCAATATTGAACTCTACTAGTTCTAGGGTGCTTCCTTTTAGCTAGATCCTGTTAGGTTGTCATCATCTAGAGGCTGCGAGTGGACCAACGTACTTGCCCCCATCGTTCGAGCTGTGAGGAAAGATTCCTTACCTCCCGCAGCCGGGAGTGGAGTAGCTACCATTCTGGTATAAGCCTAGTTTGTGGCCGGTAGAGCGGAGTCATTTCCTTGGTGCAAGCCTACCTTGGGACGACCTTTTGCTTCAGGCGTTGGTGTGATTCAGGCTGCCACAGTATGGTGCCGAGGGCCTCCCGCCTGCTGTGGATCAGTGCTCACCTTTTCGAGTCTTAGGCATTCGCACCTAGACCGGCATAGTTTGTGTAGGCCTACATTTATCTAGTTTATAGGAGCATGCAGTGTGTGCGAATGTGCATTAGATGCCGGGAGGAGAGCTCATTCGGACTAGTGTACCAGTACACCATTTTCGTGTCGTTTAGAGCCAAACACTTGGGTACTCTTCCAAATGTCCAAGATCAGCATAGTGAGCTGATCACCTCAACCGGGAGTTAGAGACTCTCGAGACTTTTGGGGGTTACATTGGTAACCCATTTGGAGATCCTCGGTGGATCCTTAGCAGAAAGTCAGAAACTTTCGATGGTTTGAGCATGCTATGATTGTACTTGTGTTGTTACTGCCTCGTGATGGTTGGATTGCTTGTATGCTAGGATGCTAGATGATGTAACTTGTGTACTGTACCCCAGTTGAAGATTCTTATTGAGTACCATTCGTATTTCTATGGTTTTTCCACCAGGTAACTTGGGACAGCACCGAGCGGCTAGAGGAGGAGCTGTTTGATCATGGGCGTCCGCTGTTTTGATTTTATATGTTGTCTTTATTCAGCATGAAAGGTAGTTTTGATTAAAATGGATTTCATATTTTAAACTTGTTTTGAATAACTCTGGCCAGAAGCTCAACTATGTTTTATTTTATGAACTGTTCTGTATGAATAAATAGGCTTTGCTTGAAACAGTTGGTTTAAAGTTTATTTTTGAATGTATTGAACCATGCATGCTGAGTAAGAATCGGGTTTAGAGACTGTTTCAGAGTCGGGTTCTTACATATACGTGGTCAGGAATTACAGCAAGTAATAAGTATATAATTTATTGATCCCACAGAGATTAAGGTCTAGAGCTAACACTATTAAGATAGAGTTGTGCAGAAAAGTAGAGCATGAGTGTATGAGTTGTGGTGGTTTGGTTGAATTTGGATATGTAAATATGTTGCTGAAAATAAATATGATCATACACTCATGATCTATGGCAGAACCAACTTCCGTTGTGAACTCCATACTTAGCAACAGGGCAATGCAAGCATTTAGTAAGGTTATTCCTAACACTTTAAATGGTGAACAGACGTTCACACAACCTAATGTAGCATACTGGGTCAACATGCGGTTCCTTCTTTCGAACTCACCACAAGGTACATGCGTGAATAGTTAATTGATGCTATATATAAAATATCATGGAGCAGTGTAAAACTCAATGGCCTACGCTCCTAGCATATTTCTATTCATGAATAGTAAACATAAACTCCTGCAGCGTAACAATATAGATAAACATCAAATAGAAATTAAACCAGATGGGTTTATTGCAACTATGATTTGTTCAAAACTACAAGCTACTCCTAATAAAAACAGTAAAATGGAATTGGCACGACTGAAGATGTGCAGTCCCCTTATCATCGGCTCCTACGACACCATCATTTACTTTTCTCCACGATAGGCTTCATGGCCAAACGACCAGCTCCCCTTTCTCGGCTCCCGGCCTTGGTATTTATAGAGTTGATTTACTTGGCCAACAGTCGAGGTGAGCTGTGAAATCTTCATTAATACAGGATTTCCTGATTGCCACTGGAATTTATTTGATTGACGCTGCCTTGATTACCAATTGACTCTTGATTGTTTCCTTGTTGGCGTGTCTTTTCCAAACGTATTTTCATTTTTAATTAACGCCTTTTTACGCTGCTGGTCATCGTTCGCGCTGATTGTCCTTTCAGCGATGTAGCTTAATAAGTCCTGCCATTAGCATTGATTAGACATAGTTTACTCAAGATTTATACTAAAAACAAGAAACTGTGTTTCTGATGCTACTTTATGAATGCATATTAATTTTCTAATTATTTTATCGTAATTCTTCTATTAGTGCTTGCTTTTACCCTTTAAGTCTAGAATAATGCAAACTAAGACAGCCTAAAATACGCTCTATTTTAGAGCTATCACATCCAAAGAATTTGAGCACAACAACTAACAACCACATTATAATTCGCTTCGGTAGAAGATAAGGCAATCAAATTTTTCTTTTTGCTAAACCAAGATACTAAGTAACTTCCAAGAAATTGACAAGTCCCACTAGTACTTTTATCAAGTAAACTTTCGGCAAAATCTACATCGGAATATCCTACCAAATTAAATTCAACATTTCTAGGATACCACAAGCCTAAATCAATAGTACCAAGCAAATATTTAAATATTCTTTTAAAGACATGCAAATGAGATTCCTTAGGACAAGATTGGAATCTAGCACAAAGGCATACACTAAACATGATATCGGGTCTACTTGCAGTTAAAAAAAGAAGAGATCCAATCATACCTTGATAAGCTTTTATGTCCACACATTTACCTTTTTCATCCTTGTCAAGTTTGGTAGATGTGCTCATAGAAATTTTTGCAATTTTACCTTCATTGAGCTTGAATCTTTTGAGCAAATCCTTTGTGTATTTCTCTTTACTTATGAAGATACCCTTCTTGAGTTGTTTGCTTTGAAGTCCAAGGAAGAAGCTAAGTTCTCCCGTCATACTCATTTCAACTCACTATGCATACATTTAGAAAATTCTTCACACAAAGAAGGATTAGAACAAAAAATAATATCATCTACATAAATTTGCACTAAAAGCATATCATTTTCCTTAGTCTTAATAAAAATAGTAGTATCAAGTTTTCCCATTTTAAAGTCATTTTTAAGAAGAAAGTTACTAAGTTTATCATACCAAGCTCTTGGAGCTTGTTTAAACCATAAAGAGCCTTGTTCGACTTATAAACATGATTAGGAAAATCAAAACTTTCAAAGCCGGGAGGTTGTTCTACATAAACTTCCTCCATAATATAACCATTTAAAAATGCACTTTTTACATTCATTTGATACAAGATAAAATTCTTGTAAGAAGCAAAAGCAAGTAACATTCTAATGGCTTCTAATCTAGCAATATTTCTTCATAATCTATACCTTCTTCTTGACAATAACGTTGAGCTACAAGTCTAGCTTTATGTTAAATTATATTTCCATTTTCATCCATTATATTTCTAAAGACCCATTTAGTCCCAATAATAGAAAGATTATAAGGCCTAGGGACTAATTCCCAAACTTTATTTCTTTCAAATTTATTTAACTCTTCTTGCATAGCTAAAGTTCAAAATTCATCATTTTCGGCATCTTAATTAAAATTTTTTAGTTCAATTTGAGAAACAAAAGAGAGACGATTAAATAAATTAAGAGAAGAATGAGTTTTCACACCTTGATCACCAAGAATCAAGTCCTTGGGATGAGATGGAACATACCTCCATTCTTTAGGCATAGATGAAGAACATTCTTCATTCTTATCATTGAAGCTCATTTCTTCTTTACATGAAGCAATTTCCTTGCCTTTGTCACTAACAAGTAAATCTCCAAAATTTTCTTCTAAGGCATCACCACATATAGACTCATTAGAAATGTTTTTACAAGATTTATTAAATACAACATGCATAGATTCCTCAATAGCTAATATTCTCTTATTGAAAACTCTATAAGCTTTACTAGAAGATGAATAACCACGAAAAATACCAACATTCGTTTTAGAATCAAAATTTTCAAGTTTTTCTTTGTTGTTCAAAATAAAATATTTGCATCCAAAAACTTTAAAATACCCAATATTTGGGAATTTTTCATGCCAAAGCTCGTAAGGAGTTTTATCTAAAGAAGGCCTAATTAAAACTCTATTTAAAACATAACAAGCGGTATTAACGGCTTCCACCAAAAAATGCTTAGCAAATTGTATTCATGCAACATAGATCTAGCATATTCTTGTAAAGTACGATTTTTCCCTTCAACTACACCATTTTGTTGAGGAGTTCTTGGAGCGGAGAAGTTATGAGAAAACCCATTTTCTTCACAAAAGTTTTCAAAAGCTATGCTATCAAATTCTCCTCCATGATCACTCCTAATTTTAGAAATAAGAAATCTTTTTTCATTTTGAACTCTTTTTGTAAAACTAGCAAAAATTTTCAAAGCATTATCTTTATGTTTTAGCATCAAAATCCAAATAAATCTTGAAAAATCATCAACTATCACAAAAGCATAATAATTTCCACCGAAACTAGCAATTCTAGAAGGGCCAAATAAATCCATATGTAATAGTTGAAGAAGTAGAAACTTTATACATGTTGCATATGCCTCTTGCATCACCATAAGACTTGCCTACTTCAATTATTTTATCCAATCTTTGGACACCTATGGTGAACTTTTTAATAATCTCGTTAGCCTGATCAAGTTCTTGCAAAACATTTAGTTCATTTTCTTTGAACAACTTAATCAAATTATCTTTTTCACAACTATCTTACTCAAAAAATCTAATTTTATCAAGTAAGACATTTTTCTCATCACAATCCAAATCATGTTCATCACAAGAGACATTTATTTCATCAATTTTCACAACATCCCGCTCATTCAATTTTAAGCAAGCAACTTCATCAACTAAAAACTTATTCTCACTTGTAAGAGTATTAGATTTCTTCTAAGCACATTATATTTTGAACCAAGCTTTTCTAAGTCATTTTGCATGTTTTCAAAAGTTTCAAATAACTCATCATAAGAAGGGAATTCTAGAGTTACCTCATCATCTTGTTCATCTTCATTGTCACTATGAGCCATGAAGCAAAAATTAGCCAAAAATCACTTCCACTTTCACTTTCATCACTATCATCTCAAGTAGCCTTCATTGCTTTCTTCTTGAATTCCTTGGATGATTTGAGGAGAGGACAATCCATTCCAATATGACCCGGTTTCTTGCATTCATAACATATTATCTCATCCTTTTTGCTCTTTTCGCTTTTTGATTCTCTTTGGTTGGAAATGTTCCTTTTGAATTGTTTCTTCTTCTTGATGAAGTTCTTATATTTACGTGAAAAATATGCAATATCATCTTCATCAAGAACATCTTCATCTTCGGAGTCAACTTCCAAGGTGATAGATTTTAAAGCAATACTCTTCTTTTTGGACTCATCTTCCATGTTCTCTTTTATGGTAGTTTCATGTGTCACGAGAGAGCCAATAAGTTCTTCCAAAGAAAGTTTGGTGAGATCCTTTGCTTCTTGAATTGCCATCACCTTTGCTTCCCAATTCTTTGGTAGACACCTAAGAATTTTCCTAACATTTTCGGATGTACTATATTCTTTTCTAAGACCCTTCAAAGAATTTGTGATGTTAGTAAATCTAGTAAACATTTCGGCAATAGATTCATTTTCATTCATCTTGAAGAATTCATAATTATGAACAAGCAGCTAATTTTTGTTTCTTTAACTTGACTTGTTCCTTCATATGTCACTTCAAGAATATTTCAAATTTCTTTTGCCGAAGAACACATAGATACTCTATTGAACTTATCACAACTTAAAACACAATACAAATAGTTCATAGTTCTAGCATTAAAAGTAAGCTTTTTCAATTCACCCTCATCACATTCATCTTCTGATTTAGGCACATTTTTATCATTAACCTTTTTTTATGGGAATATTGGGACCTTTAGTAACATTAAACATAACTTATAGTCAATGAATTTAAAATATATCATCATTCTAACTTTTCAATAACCATAATTTAACCCATCAAAGTAAGGAGGCCTAGAGGATGATTGTCCTTCATTAATACCACTTCCTACAAGGTTTGCCATAAAGCGATCTCAAACAATAAAGTTTATATAAAAAAATCTAGAAGAGCAACATGACTCTGATACCAATTGTTGGAATAAAGTTCAAGATAATCAAAATATCAAACTTTTTACAAGTAATTAAAAAATAACAATAATGCAACACACAAGATTGATAAATATTATGTAAAATCAATTTGATTTAATGCAATAATTATTAAGTACAAATTAAAGCATGAAAGACAATACTACAAATTATTTTAAAAGTAAAGAGGAAAAATTTAGAGAAAATGACACCATAAATTTATAGTGGTTCGGATAACCTACTCCACTATCCAAGCGCCTCTTGGGATTTTGAATAATTTTTTGATTGACTCTTTCCACGGATTAGAGTCCAACAGTACACCCCTCTTTTTTACAAGTTCAAGAGCAAACTCGAACTTTTCCAGAGATCAAGATCAAACCATTACAAAGTATGAAATTTTTTTAGAACACACTTTACAACTCTCTCAATAGAGTGGATATACAAGTTTTTCTCGCACAACCAAATCCTCACAATACAATATGTCTCTTAAGAATAAAATGTAAAAGAAAAAAGAGTTGAGAGCTTGGAGAGAGCAACAATGGAGCTTTTGATTTTTAAAGGATTGAATAAGAACATTGTGTTAATTTTTTGGAGAAGAAGATGAGGTTTAAAAAGAGAGGCGAACAAAGTAAAAGATAATTTTAATTTGAGCATTGAATATAGAAAAAGTATAATGAATTGTGGGGATTGAAAGTTAAAAAGGTAAAAAGTTAAAAAGATAAAAGTTTAAAGGTTAAAAATTAAAATGAAAAAAAAAAAATTAAAAGATAATAGTTTTTTTTAAAAATATATATATATATATATATATATATATTTTTTTTTTTTTTTTTTCTTTTTTGTATTGCCTAACGGTAACCTGCCATTTTGGAGGATTTTTTTTTTTTATTATTTTTTTTTCAATTTCTTTTCAAAACAACCAAAAGCCACCATTTGTCACTCATCCAAAGCTCTATATGTCAACTTCTAAATGGTCTACTATGTTGACTCAGCTGCCACGTCACCGTGTCGGGATATTTTTGTTCAAACTCATATCGACCATAACTTTTTTATTTCAACTCTAGTTTGAGTAATTCAAATTGCGTTGGAATCCTTATTTTGAACACTACACTTTTGACATCTTAAAACTTCAAAATTGTTAGTAAATAAGACCAAGTTTGTTATCATCAAAACATTAATTAATTTGAGATAGAGCCAAATAGCCAACAAAATTACATACGATCAACATTGCAATTAAAAGAAAAGATGAATGATAGATTAAGTGATTTAAAAAAATAATACTAAAAAGGTAACTAAAAAATGAAATAGAAATTAAAACAACAACAAATAAAAGAAAAAAAATAATGCTAAACATAATAGATAAGAATACACTAATGCTTTTTTTTTTGGAAAAGATACGATACTATGTTGAATGTGTTAAAATACATAAGATAACAATAAAAAGAGAATACACTATTACAATTAAATGTATAGATGACCGACCAAACAAACCAGTTTGAAAAATACTGAAAAGAGATGACAGGCATGGATGAGTTTAAAAAATACGAAAAATAGATGACGCACATTTAAGATGCCAGGCAACTAATATAATATCCCTAAAGAAATATAGATTCTATACGAGTTCAAAATTACAAGCCTAGAGTCTTAGAAGAAATATACAACGGCTTCCTGTCGACTACTCTAAGGCATAGTTCAAATGTATTCAAGGAAGTTTTCTGCACGAGAAACACCTCATCTGCTATGGAGAAAAGTGTTTCATTTTGTTGTCTAGCGGTTGAGGGCAAGAACTTCAAGGCACGCTTCTTTGAGAGATCTCTAGTTCGAGGCCGCTGGAAAGAGCTTAAACTAGAATACCATTCGAAGTATTCCGGTGCCCCAGGTATAGGAGAGGGAAGCTCCGATTTCCCAATTTTCAAAAAAAAAAAAAAAAAATCTGAACTCTCTCGCTCCTCCTACACACATAAAGCAATACCATGAGTTCTACTTCACACTAAAAGAAATAAAACAATCATTCATACACACAAAGCGATCAAAACCCGATGGACATATCAATACAATCAAGTTAGCCAGTTAGACCGACATCACATATTGGATCTAACAACCCATCCCCCCCTTCGGATGCCTTCAATTCTGAAAACCTACCAACAAAATCTCACATCCTTGCAGCCGACGACCTCTCATCCTTTGGCCCCATTGCAGTATCCAAACGAACATAGAATCTGAGCCCAACAACACCATAGCCAAATATCAGAGTTAGAGTTTAGGTCCTCCTTCACCTTCCCTAGAAAGATAACCAAGAATGAAATTCACGTTTT
Organism: Sechiopsis laciniata; assembly: GCA_037833695.1. Classification (NCBI taxonomy): domain Eukaryota; kingdom Viridiplantae; phylum Streptophyta; class Magnoliopsida; order Cucurbitales; family Cucurbitaceae; genus Sechiopsis; species Sechiopsis laciniata. Next base: position 11,555 of record JBBMKA010025187.1, on the reverse strand, counting down.
CTTACTTTAACCATCCCTGCGAAGACTCCAAGCCTTTCGACGCCACAATCAATCAACAACAAAATTGTCCCCCTCTTGGTGGTCGAAGCCCAGCCGTGCGATCTCCCTTTTTTTTCTTTTTTTTTTCTTTTCGTTCCTCTCCCATTCTCTCACGACACAGAGTAGGCTTTTGGCCAAAATGTCCCCAAAACATCATCATTTCACCTCCCCTCTCATTTACTTACACGTCTCTTCCCTCACCCTTAGTTTGCACCCATTTATTTTTACTTTCCCTTTTTTCTTATTTTAAAAACAAGCAGAGGTCTTACATTTACTAATGCACGTCATCTTTGACTGACCGACATCTAATGTGTCTGCCATTTTTTCCTTATTTTTTAAATTTATTTGCCTTTCAGTCCGAAACATAGAGTTTTTTGTCACTTTATTTTTCACTTTTTGTTTTTTGAAGCTTCATTTCAACTCCTTTTCGTCTTTATGTGTTCCATTTCTTCATCTTTTCTTATTTTTGTTGTCATTTTGCCATTTTGTGTTATGAACCAATATCTTCCCTTTTTGTGTTGTTGTTTTTCCCTTTATTTAGGGTTTGTCGTTTTTCCCTTTTGTTTCATGTGGACTATCTTTGCATTTTGCGTTTTTGTTTCTTTTTGTTCCACAGGTTCTTTCCATTTTGTGTTTTTGTGTTATTTTTGTTGAATTTTAGGTTTTGTTTCTTCTTTTGGTTATGTATATTCATTTTTTATTTCTTGTTTGTTGCATGAGCTCATTTTCTAGTTTATTACCAAGTTTCTTCTATTACTAATTATGTGACCATTTTATAGTTACATTTTTTTTTTGTTTGTTTTTTAATCTCAATTAGTTGACCATTATTTAGTTACTTACTTATCATTTGAAATATTTCATTTTCGTTGTTGTATACTATTTCTTTGTCTCAAATGCTTGAATAGTAACTAGTATACTACTAAATTAGTATGCATACTGACTTCAATTTTTGTGCCCGTTTTTATGATTGAATTATTGAAGTTGAAATCAAATTTTGTGTTTGATTTTCAATTTGTAGTTAGTTTCTTTAGTTGGCTATGGATAAGTCCTGGATGCTTAAGTATTTTGTGTAGTTGATAGGAATGCATGTATATTTTGTTAAATTGATATGAACTTCTATAGTTTGATAGTCATAGATACATGGTAGCTAGGGACTTATATATTTAAATGCATGTAATCTTACAATGGTTATGTTAATATAGCTTCTGAATGTTTGATAACATGATTTTGTTCATATATGCATTTCAATTTATAGTTTTGGTGGGACAAAGTCCCATTCTGAAATATCTATGCATTTAATGTACATGTCCTGAATTTTTTGGAATCATATCATTGCGTCATTATGCTGCCAAAGTTTTCATTGCACTTTATTTTTATTTTCATTAAATGTTCTTAATTTTCATTGTACTAATTGTTCTTAAATTTCTTTGCACTAATTAGTGTTTTTAAAGTTCTCTTGAACTTTATTTTCTTTACAAGAGTCGTTGATAACTCTCAAATAGAGTTAATATTTAGTATATTTTAGAATCATTATCTTATTTTATTTCTGAAATCTAATGCGGAAAAGGTGAAAATAATAAGTAAATGGGTTTAAGATGCTAATGCTTATGCATTAGGGGAATAAGTGAAAAATAAGAAATATAATGCGAAAAGAATTTATTTTTATTGAAAATACTTAATAAAGGATAGTCACGCACTAATGAATGATTTCTGCAAGAGTAATGGAGCAATGCGGAAGAGGAACATCAATTGCGAAGCAGTAAGTGGAACTATGGATGTTGAAAAGTAGAGCGAAGTAGATGCGGAGCCTCAGAACCAAAAAGGAAGGAAAGAATTCAATGCAGAGCAGGGGCCAGCCAATAAATAGATCGCCGATTAAATAACTACAATAATCTCAAGATTCTTTTCCTTAATCATCGAAGACGTGATTGATGACCCAATCAAAGGAAGATCTATTGCTCAAGTCAAAACCCTAGCTGTCATGAGATTTCATCACTTGTCGAAACCCTAGAAGGATGCTATAAAAGGAGAAGTCGAGAGCTTAAAGGAAATGTGGAAGGAAGTGGAGAGTAGTGTGCCCGAGACAAAGTGCTGACACCATGACGTCGACCACCTCAATCTGCCGATAATATAAGTGTTACTTTGTTTCATAGTTTAATTCTCAACACTTGTTGTTTTAAGATTCATTTTGCAATTGATTAATACAATGTTCGCCATGTTATCTTCCATGTCATTTGTTGTGTTTTCTGCTTGCATTATGAACTAATTCTGATAAAATGATGCTAAGGGAGAATGGGACAGCTTACACATGTCAAATTAATAATAAGTGTCAACCAGCCATCCACATGAACTAATAGGTTGTTAAATCTGGAAAAGAGATAACCTAATACTAATTTGCATGTTTAGTAGGTTAGTATGAAGTCTTTTATGCTTTTAAAAAATATTTTAAGGATAAACATTTTACTACTACATGCGGTGGGCCGAGTTAACCTCTACACTAACTTGCAACGAGAGTTGGTTTTAGTGTGAACAAAAGTGGAAGCTTCTGTTTTGATTAGCGAAGTATGATAGTTATTGTAACGGCCCAGTTTTCCATTCCAGTTCTCCAGGTATGTTAGGTCGTTTATTCGGGTGTTCGATTGGGCCGTTAGGGCAGTTCCGAACCTTTAGGGGCATTTGGTAATTTTTCCTTCAGAGTCTGGGGCTGTTTCTATCATTTGCTGAGTTCAGGTTATTGCTACGATTTCAGGTTTCCAAGGTTAGAGTTGCTTTTTGGAAGCTTGGAGGTCATTTTTGGTTAAAAGAGAAAAAGGGAAAAATGGTTATTTAATTTCTCCCTCGCCAGGACTCGAAGCTGGGATCACTTAAAGATCCTATTTAAACCCCCTTTTCTCCAAATTCCAAGCCCTAGCAGCACATCATTTCTTTTTCTCCCTCTCGAAATTCTCTCTTCTCCTTTTCTTCATTTTTCTGAGAACTTGTCTTCCCCTTCGCCGAGACTTTCTGAGCCGCAGCATCTTCTCGAGTAGCCCGTTCGCCTCAGGTATGTTTTGCCCAAAACCTTTCTCGTTCTCCGTTGGTATTTCTGTGGCCTGATGTTAAGATCCGTTGACCTTGTGCTATTCGTAGCCTCGCGATCACTATCCCTCTTCGCCGATCGTCTTTGCGCAGCCATTCGTCGAACGCTCGAGATTGCCCGCTCACTCGCTTCCGCACCAGCTCGCTCGCTGCCACTCGACTCAGCCTTCGCCAAGCCACGAGCTTCGCCGTGTCGGCCTGCACGCCCTTGCTACCGAGGCTCTCCACTTCTCGGTTTGGGTAATTTCCTGAGCCTTGTACGTTGGTCGACTGTTTTCTATGCTGTTTAGATGATAGTTAATTATTTGCTACTATTATGTGCCTAGGTTGTTACTCGTGTTGGTATTCTGCAGCTCAAGAAACATTGTTTGTGTATTCGTTCTACTTCCTTTCCAGGTACGGATTTTCTTGTCGGGGTTGTATGGACCCTGCGCTTGCCACTGATAGTTTTCTGGTTGTGTGTTACTGTTTTCTGAGCATGTTAGTGGATAGGTGCTTGAACGATATTTCTGTTGTTGAACTTGTTAGTGGATAGGCTTGCCTGTTATTGCTTGTCGATATACTTGTTAGTGGATTGTCTGGCTTGTCTGATAGGACCTGGCATGTACAATGTTTCTACCCTGAATTGCACCTTTCTGTTTACAGTGGCTGTTATGTTTATCGACTGTTGGCATTCTGTATGTTATTGTGCAATGTTATTGATGCTGAAATCTGTTAGCTCTAGGGTACTTCTTCTTAGCTAGATCTTGTTAGGTTGTCATCATCTAGAGGCTGAGAGTGGACCAACGTATGTATCCCCACCGGTCGGGCTGTGAGGACAGATTTCTTACCTCCTGTAGCCGGGTGTGGAGTAGCTACCACACCGGCATAAGCCTAGTTTGTGGCCTGCTAGAGCGGGGTCCTTTCCTTGGTGCAAGGCTGCCTTGGGACGACCTTTAGCTTTAGGCGTTGGGTGTGATTCAGGCTGCCACAGTATGGTGCCGAGGGCCTCCCGCTTGCTTTGGATCAGTGCTCACCTTTTCATGTCATAGGCATGCGCACCTGGGCCGGTATAGTTTGTGTAGGCCTACATTTATCCAGTTTACAGGAGCATGCGGTGCGCATATGTGCATTAGATGCCAGGAGGAGAGCTCCCTCGGGCTAGTGTATTAGTACACTTTTATATTCAGTTAGAGCTCGATGCTTAGGTACTCTTCCAAGTGTCCAAGATCAGCACAGTGAGCCGATCACCTTAGCCGAGAGTTAGAGACTCTTGAGATTCTGGGGGTTATATCGATAACCCATTTGGAAATCCATAGTGGATCCTTAGCCAAGAGTTAGAGACTTTCGATGGTTTGAGTATGCTGTGAATGTACTTGTGTCGAGACTGCCTTTGTAATGTTGTTCTGCTTGTATGCTAGGATGCTAGATGATGTGACTTGCGTACTGTACCCCGGTTGGGGATTCTTACTGAGTGCCTTTGTACTCACCCTTATTTCTGTGGTTTTTCTACTAGGTAACTTGGGACAGCACCGGGGCAGCTAGAAGAGGAATTGACTGACCATGGGAGTCTGCCGCATAGTCTCTTTCGATTATTTTATGTTTTCAGCATGATTAGACTGTCTTAGAGAATTATTTTAGAACTATTTTACTATATTCTGGCCAGAGGCTTTAAATTGATTTGGTTTTTAATAAGGGTTTTTGGATTGCTATTTTCCTATCAAATGTTTAAGTTCAGTTGTTTTGTCTTACTTGTTGAATTTAAGAGTTTTTAAATTCATGCATGCTGAGTAAGAATTGAGTTTAGGACTATTTTAGAGTTGAGTTCTTACAGTTATTCTTCACCGCATCCTTTCCCTTAGAACAGTGAACGCATCCCATAAGTACCTTAGCTAAGTCTTTTTGTTTAAGTAAACTTTACACATTTCAACTCTTCTTTGCTTAATCGCATAGAGACCAAATCACAACTCCATTGTCTATTTTCTGCACTTAATTCTAAAGTATATCTATTGGTAAATCAAAGTCCTTAAGGAGAATGATATAAATTTTACTTATCACTTACTGTAGACCGCGTATACTTGCGCAATTGTGGAATTCAACATACACAATTCAAGGAACACGATTCTTCACCGATCAAGTTTTTTATGCCGTTGCTAGGGATTGGGTCAATTTATTAATAGCACTGATAGTTTAGAATAGGTTTTATTGTTAAAAGGTGAATCACTTGTTTCAATCACTGCAGGTGTATCTGTGCATGAGCACAACTTTTTTGTTTGATCCCAAACCCGAACTAACTTTTCGATGAGGAAAAAAGGAGCAGAGAAGGAGTTACCGAGAAGAGATGGACCATAACACGCAGAACCAACCTAGAGTTGTTGATCCACCAGCACCCGCAGGAGTAGGTGCGAACCTGAATGCTAATCCACCATCAGTCTAAGTCGGGGATTAGAGAGATAGAGCCGACCCCTACAACAAGAAATCAATCTAGATATTGCTAGACGAGGAGGTGCAGGTAGGCTTCCTAAATTAACAAATAGGATGTTTAATATGCTTCGAGTTAGTGACCCATTTTATGGTTTACCATTGAAAGATCTGTATGAACATTTGCGATCTTTTCAAACCATTAGTGAGTCTAACTAGTAAGCCGATGTTTCCCTAGACCACACCTGACTTTTTCTGTTCCTTTTTTCCTGATGGGACAATGCCAGACACTAGGTGAATTCACTTCCACCAGAATATACTTGGGATTAGATGGCCGATTTTTTTTAGTAAAATACTTCCTTAACTTTCAAAGCATCAACCCTAGACATGAGATAACAAGCTTTAGGCAAGAGGACGACGAAATTGTCTGAGATGCATAGGAATGTTACAAAGAGCTTATTGCAAAGTGCTTGACTGGCGATCCGGGTGCTAATATATTCGTACAGTAATTAATTCAGAGTTAAACTTATTGCTAAGTATGCCTCAAAATCGCTTACGCGTAAGTATACGCTGTCGGACTGCAGTAAGTAATAAGTATATAATTTTATCGATCCTATAGAGAATTTGTAGCACATCGATATAAGTCAAAGGTCAAATGTAAAGAACAAGAATGGATTCAAAAGATTGTTGTTTCGTCCTAGAATAATAATTAAATCTATGCTAATGCTAGTGCTTTAAATCAACTAGGTTAAAGAACAAACATGTTGCTTGGTGAAACCGAAATCATACTTCCCTTACAAACAAATACTTTCGTATTTGATGGTGCAGAATCTAGCTTCTGCTTTGATTCTACACAAATAGGCTCAGGGCTTCGTACACGCTAGCTGGATTAACCTTAATCCCCATTAACTATGCAAAAGACTTTGCACCAGATTAAACGTAACTTGCTGGGTCTTCTACCATGTTCCTCTTTCGAGTAAGCTGGAGGCTAGCATGCGTGGGTAGCTAGCCGACGCATGCTTAATGAATAAACAGTATTATAAAATCTTACACCCGCATTCATATTACTAAGTTAACTTGAAATGCCTAATTCTACTAATTAACTAATAAAGAGATGTTCGCATTACAATTCAATTTAAAGAAAGTTAAGTTGTCATGAGAAAATTAGCACATACTAAACTTCAACTTCAAGTTCTCTTCCGGAGTACTTGACTGCAACCTGCAGGTACATTGCTCCTAGATTTACTTTTAAGCACAAGTATTTCGTATGAAGCTAGTGAGATAGTTATCCCTGACTCCCCTCTAAAATACTTAAGATTAAGTATTGCCTAGTGATTACGGTGAGTTTAAGCCCTTAGTATTCCCATTTCCAAGGTAAATGCTAAGCACTCGCGAGTGGATAGTCAATCGACCAACAATAAATAATTTTAACCGTCGCTCTTACTATTTTTCCCCCTTTACTTAACATTTAAATTAAACGATAACACTATATAGTTCTCCTAAAGTTGCTTCTTAATATTAAAGCTAATCGTAAGTTTCTTACAGGAGATCAAACCTGAAACAAAGAATTCATAGAATTAACTTTAAGAAAGCGTTACAAACTACTCCTATGAAATGCGATAAAATAGAGTGAGAATATGAAATGCAAACTACAATCTATTACATGATAAACTAACTATCTATAAAGTTGATAGAAGTGCCAACATTGTTGCCAATGAAGTCTTCTTCTAACAAATACCACGTGGTACTGAGGTCTTCGAAGACTGTAGATGAACAGAATCCATCAAGATCTCCCAAGAGACCTCGGCGTCTAGAACGCCCATCAATGGTAGTATCCACTCAAAACCAGCACACTTTCTTCTTCTATTTTTCCACAATTTATAGACTCTGAGGTTTCTTACTGACCATGCACAATCCTTGTGCAGATCTCTTGTCTGAAATATTCATTTGATGATTCTTTCCTTCTCGGTTCCATTGATTCCGTAATTTGATTGCCATCCAGCCTTTCCTTTTCTGTTCTTTTGACTTGTCCACTTAAATCTTCTTACACATTTGTAGTACTTTTATATGAATTTAAACATGTCAGCGAGTTCTAAGCAATAAACACAGTTTTCGCGCTTATGTGCACGTTTTGCTTTTAGAAACTGCATTATTCTCAACTCCTAGTATGCACATGTTGTATACACGATAAATACGAATGTAGTCATTAACTATCCATTTTATGCTATTTGCTTGCTTACTAATAAATATAATGCAAAGTTTAGGAAGCTTAAATAGTGCTATTATTTAGCGCTATCAAACCTCCAAACTTGAATATTGCCCGCCCCGAGCAATACGGAATATTATGGGGAGTGCAAAAATAGGAAAGATGCTAGATTCTCATTTACTACTAAGTATTAGTCCTGATTCTCCTTCTAATCAGAACATGAGATAATTTATTAGTACCCAAGGCCCCAATGTAAACTAGTCTACTTCTTTTACTAGCGCTAGCTTCCTCCATTTTTGGCTGGCACATTGGACACTCTAAGAGTTAATGCTTACGACTACAAAACATCTCAATCAACTTCTTGATTCTCCTAAGTTTGCCCAAAACATCTTAGTCAGTGTTGCTAGTTAGGTCCCCTTGATCCCTTGAGGACTACACTTAACGCGTTCCTGCTCAGGTTGTACTCATGTCCGCAATCTGAAGTTCTTAAGATGTTCCTGTTTGAGCATAAAATAGACCACTTAAGCAAAGAAAGGTTTAGCTTGCACTAATGAGGGCAGTGGAGTAATGGGAATCCTATGGCTTATACGTGCTTTTAATGTTTACATCTTTGGCCTCGATGTTTTGATCTTTATTTTCCAAATTTCCTTTTTTTTTCATGCTACTCTAGATCACTCTTTCTTTTCAGCATTCACTCCTCGGGCTACCCACACCCCCAAACTTAAAGGTTTCATTGTCCTCAATGAAGATGAGGCTTAGTTCTCCCAAACTTAATTGAATCTTAAACTTAACTTCCTTGCCTTGTGATAGCTCTCAAATAAAGCATATTTTAGGCTGCATTAGTTTACATTATTCTTAGGATTAAGGGAGATAAATGAGCGTTAATATAAAATTACGAATATAAAACATGGAAATTAGCATGCCTTCATAAAGTAGCATCACAAGCCCAGTTTGTGGATTACGTATGAATATTATGCAACTATGCGCTAAAAAAGGTTATTTAATGCAGGGAATGTAGAACACTTGTGCTGGAAGGATGAAGCAATGTGAACGGCGACACACACACAAGACTTACGCGTTCACAAGGCAGTTGTGTTCGAAGAATCACACCAATAAAGAATTAACAGAGAATTAATCTAGCAATTAAGTTGGTGTCAATCAAATAAATTCTAGCAGAAATCAAAAGATCCGACATTAATGTGGATTTTCCAGCTCACCTAGGCTTGTCGACCAAGTAAATCAAATCTATAAATTTCAAGAAGGAAGCCGAGGTTAAGTGAGCTTGTCGAATGGCCAGAAGCCAATCGATGCAAGAAGCAACTGGTGGTGTTCATAGGAGCCGATGACAAGGGGACTGTACACTTCACAACCTAGGCAATTCCATTTTATTATTTTTCTAGGAGTAGTTGTAGTTTTGAACATTTAGTAGTCGTAATAAAATTGCTTGATTTAAAATTCTTAGTTGTGTTTATTTCTATGCTGAGTTATAGGAGGAGTCTTGAATGAATAGTCCCGAGTAGAAGCATGTTAGGAGTGTAGGTTAAGGATTTTTACACTGTTGCATTTACTATTTTACACATGCGTCAATTAGCTACCCATGTATATAATTTATGGTGAGTTTGGAAGAAAGAACCGCATGATGACCCAGTATGCTACAATAGGTTGAAGGCAAGTCTTTGCATTATTTAGGTAGTTAGGAATAACCTCACTATTGCTCGCGTTGCCCCAAGTTGAGTACGGAGTTCGCAGCGAAAGCTGTCTCTCCCGTAAATCATTAAGTGCGGAAGTACTTTTTGGTAGAAGGGAAGTGAGAGACTCAATAACTAGTTTCGAGCTCTTAACATTTTCTACAACTGTCTATTTTATCATTACTCATTGCATTCATATTTATTACTGTCTGCATTGCATCATTTTATTATTAGCATAAAAACAAACAACCATCTTTAACCCATGCTTTTACTTTCTGCATAACTCTCGCCTGATCAATATTAATTCTAGACATCAATCTCTGTGGGATAGATAAAATTATATACTTATTACTTACTGCAGTCCGACCATGTAGACTTGTGCGTAAGCGATTCCGAGGCATACTTAGCAATAAGTTTAACTTTAAATTAATTACTGTACGAATATATTAACACCCGGATCGCTAGTCAAGTTTTTGGCGCCGTTATCGGAGATTGATTATTTAGAATTTATATTATTAGGTAGAGAGTAGTTTTTATTGCTAAAAAGGTTGAATACTTGTATTTCAGGGGAACCTAGATTCAAGAAAATACAACCAATAGGGAAGGAAGTCCCAATCACATTACCACAAGCACGAGCGTGAAAGATGGCATTCAATCACTTTGCGAATCAACAATAGAGCAACATTGTAATCCCGCAACACACATTTTATTCAGCAACAATGCTATACGGAGGAGACATACATAACCAATTTCTATTCAACTCATCCTAACTGGGAACAGCAGTCGCAGTTTGGGGAAATTCATAGTAGTATCTTGCAGCACCAATCCGATCTACATGGAGATCATAGAAACATGAGTCATACATGGAAAACTAGGAGTCATGAACCTAGGGGACCACTATACAATCATGAGAAATTTTCTAAAGACAGAACTATAGAAGAAGAAGAGCAGCTATGACGAAGGAAATAGATGAGGGACAATAGTATAATACCAAAACCTCATCGGCCTAATCATGAGCACAAACCATCTCAAGAAGCAAACATGGAGAAAAAGGAAGCCTATAACATAAACTAAGAAGAGACATATCTAAGGACTGACGTACTTAATGCGGTATCTGCCATGGAATTTTTCAATGATTTTGAACTTTCATGAGAAGATTTCCGATTGGCCATTTTAAAATGAGAAGAAGAGGTCAAAGCTCTAAGGCACACAGAAGAAGTAGAGAGGGAACAAAGAGACATTTACAGCAATAGGAAAAAGCTTGGGCAAAGGTCGCTTCTCTAGAAGCTGAGATTAAGGTAAAAGAAGAGGACAGATTACAAAAGATGCAATATCAGTAGCAGGAGGAGGCCTGGGCAAAGTTTGTCACCCTAGAAGCTGAAGCTATAGAAGAAGTTGTGAAAGCAAAAGAAAGATCAAAAGTTGACACTGAGCAGAACACAAGTGATGAAAGCTGCAATGAGGATGAATATCTTCAAAAAATCAGCATAGTGAATAATGAACCTGCAGAGCTAAGTATCAGGATTTGCATCAAACCGATAGGAGAGACGTAGTGATACGAATCAAACAACTGATCCATTGCATGTATCTGAAGAACCTATTACAAGGAACAAGGCAAAGAAGATTCAAGAGGCATATATATTACATCTTCAAAAGCTTGCCAATGCACAAGAAGAGAACATTAGCAGAACAAATGAAGAAAAGATTGAAGTGAAGATGGCATAAGAGTAGTCATGTATTTTGGAAGATCACAACATGGCAGAATTTGAAATAAAGAAATTTCTAGATTTCTTATTTTGGGAATTTTTTATTTCAATGCTTGCCAACCATGCTCATAATTGCAAAAGACCTTCAAAAAGAGTTGGTTGAGTCTATTTAAAGCATATCTACCCTTTTGTCCAGTATTTAAGCCACGCAATTGACTTTTGGCTTTTTATGTCTTATTTCTACAAAATGCATTTATTAGCTTTTTTAGTCCTTTTGTATTCCAAGGCATGCACGACTTTTTGGCCTTTAAAATGGCTTATAATACATCATTTTGGAAAGATTTTATGAATTCAAAACTTGTGTTTTTCTTGAACCCCATTTGGTGTTTCATTTCTTTCAAATCTTGCTTTAGGTTTGAAGTTAAATCAATTCATTGG
>JBBMKA010025176.1:0-17598 GCA_037833695.1 Sechiopsis laciniata | reverse complement strand
GAAATAAGTGCTTAAAAATGAGTTATTTTGAAAAATAAAAAATGAATAGTTATAAATTAATGATTAGAAATGACGGTAATTTTGAATAGTAAAAATGAAAATTATTTTAAATAATTACAAAAATTCAATTAAATATAATTTTTTTGAACAACATTAATAAATACTATTTTTAAATCTTTCGTAAATACGACAAACAAACCATTATAACAAATGGATTATAAGTGGTTTGGACTTGATAGATGGGATTGAGGGAAGTGAAGTGGGGGCCGAAGAGTAACTTCCTCTCTACGAAGGACCAGACAAAATGGGGGGTTTTGCATGTGAGTTTGTAATATTGGACCAAAAATGTTATCGCTAATTACCATATACTTTTGCACCCGTGACATGTACTGGGGTTCTAACCACTGATCCAAACTCTACCGTTCAATTTCAATCACCACCTATTGTCAATGGCCACGTGTTTGTTTGTTTGTTTGTTTCTGATAAACAAGCGGACTTCTACCGACACCGTTACTTACGTGTTAACTTTTCGATTGGTTCTATTCTAATTCAATTCTATAGTCACATGTCCGACCTTAAAAATCGATATTTGACTCTCATATTATTTGAGAGAAATAATACTTAACCATCTATCAAACTTTATATTAAATTTAATACTCAACTATTACTAACATCAGTTCCTAATTAAGTAGCAATTATCTTAACTACTACTAACACCAACCATCAAATGAGTAATTAATTACACTAACTAATTGTCGCTAATATTAAATATAAACGAACAAGTTAATTATGCAATTGTCATTAATCCTTCTACACCACTTCACTCTAACTACAATTTTCTACCAAATTCAAACACACTCAACCCAAATCTTACTTCACACTCATAAGTGATGATTTTACGAAACACTACTTTCAAAACTTTATTTCAAATATAGAAACCTTTTATTACCAATTCCCCATTTTGTTTCTCTGTGTATTAAGTCTAAATAATTATCGATGTCTTTTTACTTTAATTGATATAGATCAAGTTGATTATGACATTCAAATTCTTTGTCATATGCATTTTTTCTTTCTATCTTCACTCCCAAGGAATGTATTATTTAAAATCGGCTATAAAGCAACAAAGAAAGGCAAAAAAAAAAAAAAAAAAAAAAAAAAAACTTGATATCTAAAAGAAGGTAGTGTAGAAAGCAATGGAAAGAACTATATTGAATTGACTTACCTTTCTTATATACATCACACATTTATATGTATAACATTAAAAAGTGAAAAATACATTTTTAGTCTTTATCTTTTGCTTTGAGTTTCACTTTGGTCATTGTATTTCAAAACCAACATTTTTACCTTTGACATTTCAATAATTTTCAATTTTAGTCATCGAGATAACGAAACTGAAATTTTGACTAGAATGATGACTACATTAATTTTAAAATCAAGTTGATGATGTACTTACATGGAATTTATTTCTAAAATAAAAGTTAGAATGAAAATTCAAAAGACGTATTGCAACTTTTCACATGTTTAGATGAAATAATATGACTTTTTCATCTTCTAAAAATTAAATTAAAATTAAGTGTGAGATTCATCTTTCATCTTCTTTCTGGTATGTTCAACAAATTCACTTTTCATCTAAAAATGAAAAATAGAGATGAGATTTGTTCTTTGGGTTGATTGTTGAGAATTAAGTAAAAAAATAGAAATGAGAAAGGCAAATCTGGGAAGGAGGTTAGATTCCCTTTATTGTACAGATTTGAGCAATTTTAGTGCAGATTTGTCTTGCACTAAAAAATGAAAGAAGATGAATTTAACTCTTGTTTTTATTATTTTTTTTTAAAAAAAACTCTTGTTTTAATTTTAATTTTTAGTTAATAAAAAATAATCATATTTATTTCATCTAAAAATGTGAAAAAGTTGGAATGTGTCTTTTAAATTTCTATTATAACTATCTTCTTTTCGAAATAAATTGCATGTAAACATTATGATAACACACCATCCATTTATAAGATTTTAAAATTAATGTAGTTATCATTGTAGTTAGCATTCTATTATTTCACTAACAGTTCCGTTATCTCTATTTCACTAACGGTTTTGTTATCTCAATGATTAAAATTAAACATCATTAAAATGTCAAAAATAAAAATGTTTGATTTGAAAATGGAGCTACAATCAAAAGGGAGAGAATAAAAAAGTATTTTTTCCTATTAAAAAAATGTGACGATATTATTATTAACTAATAACCATGGCTATTTTGAAGGAGACGTATGGATTGAGGAAGAAGTTGCTCAATGGGTGAATGCTGTGACCATTTATAAAACATATTTATCTACTAAAAATTCATAATAAAATCTATGAAAGAAACTAAACATCAATTTGATTAAAATTTAAAAACTATTTATTTAATGAAAAATTTAAAGATTGAATTAGAAGTTTAGTCATTATAAGTTGAAGGTTTGTGTCATGAACTAATGTGTATTAGAGTTGTACATATTCCAAGTTGGATTGAGAATTTTTTTCTTGGACCAATCCAAAATTTTACTAATTTATAGTTTACCTCTAACATCACTCAAAATTGTAATGTTTTTTAAGTTAACTTTTTCAAAATTTCATTATGCTTGAAAATATAACAATATTAATAAATTAAAACTGAAATTTGAAGTACATGGTTTACCTCCAATCTTATTCAAAATTATAATATTTTTATAACAATTATAAACTACCATATTTTAAACTACAATATTAATAAAACAAACACCCTATTACAATTTTATTATTTTACATATAACCTTAAATTTTATTTTTATAGAGGCAATGTCCGAATTAGTTTTGAAATTAGGAGAACAGAACTACAAACCTTACATGGATGTATTACTACTTTTAATTAAATGTGAATCAAATACCAATTTTTGGAATCAAACTTGCAATCGTGGTATTGAACTGAATTTTTACTAATAATAAAACCAACACGACACCAATCTTTTCGATATAAAAAATTATTTTTTTGATAAACATTATGATTGAACTATAACCTTTTCATTCTCCAAACCTTCCAAAGCATTATACAAAATCTATGAATGTTTCAAATTTATTATATGTTGTAATACCATTTTTAAACTATCTTATTTAAAAAAACATATAATCCTAATAAAACAAAATCACAACTTAATCCACAATCAAATATTCAATACATAAACAATATTACTTTTTTAAAAAACATAAATATTTGAGTGAAGCAAAAATTTAAAATACATGGAAATAAGACATTACAACAGCATAGAGTAGTTTGGATTCTTTCATATATTTCACTTTCTTGACAGCCAAATTAATGGATACCCTTTTCCTTTAGCACACTCAAACAAAAAAAATGGCACAGAGATTAGCCATCAAAGCTCAGTCACTTTGTCACTTTTCCTCAAAAAAAAACCTTCAACTTCACTCCTTCCCATTTCCCAATCCTTCTTACAATACCCTTTTAACCATTCTACAATTAACAGTCCCATGGTTGATTCCAACCAGACACAGCCAAAATCTCAAGAATCGACTTGGATTCTCTTGGAAATCGAGCAGCTGGGTAGTTTTTATTACATGAATTTGTGAACAGGTTCTCGTTTTTCTTCTGTAATTGAGATTTTTGAACAGTGTTTTTTTAAAACATTTGTATTGATTTTTTGTTCGTATGATGCCAAACCCAAATGGTAATTTTACTGTTCGGGTGAATCCAAGAGCTAGCCCGGAAATGTTGGCTGTTTTTGTTCTTCCTTACCCATGATGGAAACGAAGGTCAACAATTTGTCTGTTGTAGGAAGGAAGTTTTTGAGGGCCCAACTTAGAATTTTGGGATTTTGGCTGGAATTGTCACGGGAAATCGTTTCGAACCTCCAATTCTCTGCAACATAGATAAATTTTCATCTCTTTTGTTTGTTGTTTTTGTGCATTTTGCTCTTCATGAGACCGCCATGTCCAAAAGCTGCATGGCTATTGCTTCTTCTTCTTCTCCCACTCAATGCCCACCACCTGTTTGTGAAAATGAGCGACTGGACCTGAACTCCATAAGGGGTCTTGTTGTGTCTATCAATCAGTATATTCATGAATTCTTGTGTAATGTTGAGGCTAGAACGGCAATCAAATTGAGATGCACTGCTAAGTTGAGAAGCCAGAGACAGGGGTTTTTCGAATTCTTGGAACAATCTATCATCTCTAATTTGTACTGGGGTATTGAGAACATTGAAGATGCAATTCAAACAAGCACTTCAGAAGCTAGAGCCTCTAGGCTTCATACTGCTGAACAAATGCTTCAGGTTCCGGCATTGCTTGACGAGCATGGCGAAACATCAGGAATGGAAAATAGTTATTTAGTTTGTTGTTCTTACTTTTATCTTTCCCTGGTCAAGAAGCTTCAAGGGGATGATTGGCAGGTTGCTCTGCATTTCCTTCAATCCCTGCTGGTCTCCCCAAGATTGGTTCTCACAGAATTTGCTCAAGAATTTTGCTACAATCTTCTTCTTTCTTTTGCAACATGTTCCAGGCAAGAAACTGGTGAAAGTATGAGGTTCGATTCTTCTGTAGAATTCGGTGAGGGTGATTATGGTGAATCAAATGTAAGGCAGGTAGCTAGAAAATACAAAGACTGGCTGATGTATTATCAGGTGATGTCTTATGGAGAGACTCAACAGTGGCATCAACAGGGAAGCAGCAGTGTGTTGTCTTCTGAAGATGGATCACATTCCTTGTAAGTCGGGGGGTAAATTTCTGATGAATATAAATCTCTCATGAGTGAGTAAGTATATAGCTTTAAAAGGATTAGCATGTTTACTGAATTTTGCAGATTGCCTGTGTTGAAATCAATGATACTCTTTTGTGCAACATCTTATCAGCTGATTCGATGCCAATGCACAACAATTTTATGAAATGCGTACTGGGTGTATGACATAGGTCATAGAGAATGCCTATAGTCAGATAGCCTCAGCCTTATGATTTGAGCACTGGTGTACCATGGGAGTTTTGTAAATGATTCATAGTAAAACTATAGTTTACATGTGCAGGATTGGTTATAGCAATAAATGAAATAACAGTTTCTGAATTTCATCTCTGGAAATCGAAAAAGAATGAGATTAGATGTCAATAGTGGGAACAACAATACATGTAGGTTTATGTTGATAACTCTCAGCGGGAAAATTGATATGCAATGGAGAAAAAATTTACCATGCCACAGATTGGTACAACTTACAAGGGAGGTCTCAGTTCTGTTTTAGAAGTGGCTGCAAGAAAATTTCATGTATTAAGAAAAAAAGAAGTCTACCTCGTTGGTTCTGTACTTTTTTTTTGTTTTGAAACTGGGAAATCGGAGTTTCGTCTACTATACCCGGGATAACCACACCTGTCCCTAAGCTAGACATCTCGTTGTTTCTGTACTTTTGTTAAATAATAAAAACTTCTAAAGCCTCATATTGTTGTGGATGCAATATTTTACATTTAGGCTATTTTGAAGGTTGCTTCGTATTGTTTTATTTTCTATCATTGCTCGTATCACTACGAGCAAAAGTTGCATAACCAAGTGTACAAATTCTAAAGCCTCTGGATCTAATTTAAGTTCTTGGCTCCAAATAGGCACGGCTCATTTTCCAGGACTGAGTCTTCAAAGGCAACTGATCGTGGGTTAGCACTGCCAACTCTTTTTCATGTAAGTCCTTGAGATTGTTCTTGGAATACTTGTCCATCTCTAGTTTCATTCGATCAGTTTTCTTCAGTTTTTATTTATTTTACCTTTCATAATTCTAGATCTCCCAAAGTACGGTTTTAAAAATACCTTTTATTACCTCAAGCTTTGTTGGTTCTTAGAGTCAAATTATTATTAACACTTTTTTTTTTTCTTTTCCTTTAATGTTATGTAACTGAATCCAGTATGACAATATACCTCCACTTGATCGTTTCGATGTGTTTCAAGATAAAACAAGGGCATTGCAAGATTTTCCACGATGTGAAGATAAAGAGAATTCCCAAAAAAAGTTGGGTCTCATCCCAGAACATCAATTTAGTGATAGGGGGTTGTGGGGAGACTCTAGTACTAAATGCATCGGAGACCTATTGAAGGATTCCCATCCCGGTACACCAACTTCATTATTCTCATCAATGAACGATTCTGAAAGTGACAGTGATTTAGAGGTTTCTCCAAACTCCCGACGCGATTAGCAGTTTTTTTCTTCTTATTGTTTTTACTCATTTTTGTATAACGTGTCTTCCATGATGTCACTGATTTTTCTATTCACCAGGCAGGTATGAACTACATTGATCACTCTAAGCAAAGCACAAGAGCAGACATGCCAGAAAGCTGTTATCAGTTCGGTCAAGAACGCTAATGCTTATTGTACTTGAATGTCATTTCATATTTAATCTCGATCATACTTCTGAATCCTTTTTGTACTGATCTTACAGGAAGCTGCAGTATGCTTGCTCCAAGTCCGACATGGAGCAATGTTCTGTATCTTTGTCCAGTACTTCTATAATTAGGGTGCAGGAACAATACACTGAAGCAAACATGAACAAATCCTTTTCAAATAAATCTTATGATTTCCAGTTATGTAGCATGGAACAAAAAAACTTAGAACCTCAGATCTTCCAAAATTATCTTGAAGAAAGTGAACCAATGGAATTGTCACTAAACCCATGCAAGTTAGGGACTTTTGATAGTGCCGTACCTTTATCTTACGGTCAAGGTTCAGCTAGACAGATTAGTAACCAGACCATTTCTAAAGGGCAATTATATCATTCAAATAGTGGAAGAGACTCAAAGAGTGAAATATTGGGACTCGTTGAGAAAGCGATTTCAAGATTATGTTTCTCAGAAGGATCAGGAAACTATGATGAAGAGTGCGCTGTTGAAGTTTCAACGGTTTACAAAATGTTGAATAATAAAACAGGAGTACAATACTCCATGTTGAAGGATTTAATTATGGACCAATTGGTGACAGGCATTTCAACGTCTAAAGAAGAAAAGGTTATAAGGGCATCAGTTTCTCTGCTTACTACAATAATTTCTGAAAACAATTTAGTTATAGAAGACATCAAGAAGAAGGGTTTACAGTTATGTGATTTGGCAACTGCTCTTAAACAAAATGTTCATGAAGCTGCAACTCTCATCTACCTCATCAGTCCATCTCCAAGGGAAATCAAGTCCTTAGAGCTTCTACCTGTGTTCGTGGAGATTATATGCACCTCAAAATGTTATAATCCTTGGTCACCATCACTTATGCTTACTCCTCCTGCAGCATCGATAATGATCATTGAAGTAATGGTAACCGCATTTGATGATGACACAAATAAGATGCATTTGGTAGAAATCAGCTCACCAAGTGTACTTTGTGGTCTACTAGAAGTTGCAAGAACCAACAATTTGGAAGGATTGGTGTCTCTAGGTAGTATTCTTGTAAAATGCATGCAACTTGATGGAGAGTGCAGAGGCTATATATCTAAGTTCATTCCAATGGCTCCATTTCTCTGTCTATTACAAAGTGATAAGGAGGAAGCAGTACATATTGCTCTTCAAGTTTTCAACGAAATCCTTCGTGCTCCTAGGTATGAACAAATGCACCAGATTGCATTCTTTCACATGCTACTGCATCTGGGACTGGTACTGTTCCAGGACTACCTCAATTAAGAACATAGACATCTGTTTTGGTTTATGCTATGAAAGAATCCTTTGTGTGATCAAAATCTTTAATGCTACAATTTCATTATTAGTTGGTACATGCTATGAAACGAATTAAGCACTTGCATGATGAACATTGCAGCCTCTTTCATGAAATGAACTAGGATTAATCTCATAATAACCAGTAAATGGACTTGTCTGAATTTCTTTATTTTCTACGCAATTTATTATTTGTTTACTGAAAGCCGTTTTTAATACAATTCTTACTTTCTTGTTTAGGTCATCTACCATTAGCTTGTTGCAACGGATTAAAAATGAAGGGAAAAATGACATTATTCACATCCTAATGCTTTGTGTCAATCACTTGGAAACTGAGTATCAACTTTTGGCTGCAAATTTATTGATTCAGTTACTAGTACTGGTAAGTGTTCATTTATGGTATTTGAATTGTAAGTTTGAATATCATCTTCCTGGCTTCCTACTTTTTGAAATGTTTTCTTTCCAGATTGTTTTTTTTCTAAAACATGGAATATAATGAATATAACAAGAAACAAAATTGCAAAAGCACAGTTGAATGAATATTTGGGATTTCCCAATAGGAAAGTATTGGGAATGTATATCACATAAATGAAGTAATTACTTGGGAATCTGGTAGAGTTGATGGTGGAAGTTTGGGGGATAGGTAGATATCTGGGGATTAGTTATATTGGGGGGAAAAGATAGTCTTCTTGAAAGGCCACTTCTATCATAATTTCTCTTTGATATTTCTTTATAATTTTAGTGTTGTTTTTCTATAATCTGGATCCTAACGGATGAATATATGAAGAAACAACATTGCAAAAACACGGATGTGCAATCTTGACGAATTTCTCTTTGATTGCATGGTTTGTCTAACATTGTTTTAATTGACAACCCTAGAATGTATATCTACAGGACAATTGCTCCACTACGAGCTTGTTAAAAGAAGAGGCTGTACAGGTCCTTCTCGGGTCAGTGGCATGCGAAGAAACCTCCACTATGCAGCTATTGTCTGCATCTATTTTGTCAACTCTTGGTGGAACATTTGCTTTGACAGGAGAGCCATACACAGTTGCATGGTTGCTTAGAAAAGTTGGTTTGAGTTCTGATCATCAGAACATGATCAAATCGTTCGATTGGTTTGACCAAAGCTTGCAGGTAGGCATCAAGAATAGTATGAATGTTTTTCTAGAAAGAGGAAGAATCCCCGAGGGAGAAGTTTATAAAAGATCCTCCAATTTGAAAGGAGGGTAGCAAAACTATAATGAGAGAAGAGGGAGGATTGTTATCACTATTTCATAACCAAAAGAATAGTATGAATGTCAGCATTGTACTGTTGACCTGATAATATTAAATTAACTTGCAGGATGCTGACATGGACTCATGGTGCAGTCTTATGGCCAGAAACATCATCTGTATTGGAGAACCTGTCTTTCATGCTTTAGAAAAAGGATTAAAGAGCAAGGTAAAGAAGGTATCTAGGGACTGTTTGACAACAATTGCATGGCTTGGATGTGAGATTGCAAAGAGTCCAAGTAACATTAAATGTTCTGCTTGTGAGATCTTACTTGGTGGAATTGAGGCATTCTTGCATCCAGGAGTAGAACTTGAACAAAGGCTTCTGGCATGCCTCTGTATCTATAACTATACCTCTGGAAAAGGTAATATGCTTCCTGGTTGTATATCGATTGCCTTTACAATAGAGGGCAGAGTATTTGCAATGTTACAGGCATTTACAAGAAAAAATAACGTGCTTGTTAAGTATTGATCAAAGACTACATTTTCCATTCCATTATCCAACTTAAGTTTTTGGCTCAAATGGCGGTTTAACATGAAGGGTTCGAATTTCTGTAATACTATTTTTCTCCCTAATTATAAAAGAATCACTACTTGTTAGAGCCTTCAATAAATTTCTAAGTTCGCTAGTTATGGACCAAGATTAAATTTATCACATAACTAACTTAAATTTTTGGGTTGAATGGTGGTTAAACAGTGGTCAATCAAAAGTCACTTGATTGATTTGAAATGTTCTTGTGTTGACTGCTGAGTGCTACTGATTCTTGATGAATATTTTTGTGTAGGGATGCAAAAGCTTAGTAATTTCTCTGAGGGGGTTCGTGAGTCACTAAGACGGCTTTCACATATAACTTGGATGGCAGAAGAGTTGCATCAAGTAACAGATTATCTAATGCCCAAAACTTCAGTAAGTAAAACAGATTCATCTTCTATAAACTTCTCAATAAATAACTGAAAGCATTTATTTATATTTATAAACATTTATTGACAGATTCTCATTATTTGTCCTTCTAACATCCTTTAAATTGTAAGAACAGCGAATTTCATGCGTGCACACACAAGTTTTAGAGTTGGGATTCAACAGCAGTGGAGCTGTGTGTGCCCTCATCTACTACAAAGGACTCCTTTTCGGTGGATACTCAGATGGTTCAATTAAGGTGAGGAAAATAAGAGTGGATTTCAAATACTTGTATGAAATGTTAATAAACACTAAACCCTAAACCATTTCAGTAAAAAGTTTAGTCTTTCTTTTTTTGGAACAAAGAAGCAAATGGCTAAGTTCAAAGCTAAAAGTAGTAAAGTGAATTTCCTTTTGTCTGCTAACATTTGCAGTGGGTGAAAGAAATGTTTTTCTTGCATAAAGTTGAAAACTTGATCGGTGTGATTATCTATCTAGGTGTGGAATATCAAGGGACAATCAGCATCACTTCTATGGGACATAAAGAAACATAGAAAAGCTGTGACGTGTTTTTCACATTTTGAATCTGGGGAGAGTCTTCTAAGCGGATCTGGAGATAAAACCATTCGAGTACGTAACTAGTGTGCCACGACACGTGAACGTTTGCCTCTATGTGGATGGGCAGTAGAAGGTTGAATTGAGCCATTTCTTGTTCGTACAGGTTTGGAAAATTATCCAGGGAAAATTGGAGTGCATCGAAGTGATAGAGTCCAAGGAACAAATCCAACATTTAGGGGCACATGGACAGATAATCTTTGCAATTACTCATGGCCATGGGTTGAAGGTGACGATAATTTTGACACTTAAGTTGGCATTATAATTATTCAGGAAATGAATGCAAGAATTCTATGTGCACCCTTGCATGTGCTCATCCCAAATATCAGCAAACATAAATAGAAACTTATGCTCGTTTTGAAAATTTTCATTTTAATTGTACATATTATTCTGCTATAGGTGATCGATGCATCAAGAACAACAAAAGTTCTTTTCAAGAGTAAGAATCCAAAGTGCATTAAGGTGGTTCAAGCAAGGGTTTATGTTGGCTGCACCGATTCCAGCATTCATGTTAGTTCGTCTTTGTCCTCATCATCAATAAATATAATTAAAGACCACTAAATAAAAACTGCTGTAATTAGGAGTTTTCTGTGACAAACAAATGGGAACAAGAGATCAAGCCACCTTCTAAAAGTTGGATAATGATGCACCAGAAGGCTATCAATTCACTTGCTGTGTATAAGGACTGGCTTTTTAGTGCAAGTTCAATGGTTCAAGGTTCATTATTTCAGGTAGAGCCATCACCATAGCCATAATAGTTGCACCATAAACATCTACTAATTGTAGGAACAAATGCAGAACTGGAGAAGACACGACAAACCTGAAATGACAATTACAACGGGTAAAGGAGACATCGTGCAAGCAATGAGCATCGTTGAAGATTTTGTGTACCTAATCTCTAAATCTTCAGCAAACAATATTCAGGTAATTAATGTGTATTTTCTTAAAGAATAATGTGTAATCTTATGTTACTATCATGGTTACCATCTTTCTTGTAAAAACAGATATGGTTGAGAAAAACACAGCACAAAGTGGGGAGAGTTTCAGCTGGTAGCAGGATAACATGTTTGCTTACGGCCAATGACATGGTTCTCTGCGGCACAGAGACGGGCAAGATTAAGGTGACACATATTCGATATGCTCTTTTTTTAACAACTTCAAGTTTCTTTATCTCCAATCAGAACATAAGAAATTTCATAAATATTCTTGGTTTGGTTTGACAACTACTTTGTTTATGGTTTTCCTTTTGAAAACTATACTTGTTTACTCACATTTTTTTGGTAAGCCCTACTTACAAACATATTTTAGTTCCAAGACCAAATCAAGTTTTTAAAAACTGCTCATTTTCAGTTGACTTTGTTTTTAAATAAGTTATGGAGAGAACACTATATGTAAAACACTATATGTAGAAGCAGGGTTGATAAGCTTAATTTTAAAATAGAAAACTCTAAATTAAGGTCTGTTTGATATCGTTTGAAAATTACTTATAATTAACACTACTATCATCTAATGAGATTCTTTGTTCTATTCCCTACTTTTTTTACAAACATTTTCATAATCCAGATCAAGTTTTGAACACTAAAAAATTTTGTTTTTAGAATTTGTCTAAGAACTCAAATCTTTCTTTACGAAAAAGAAAACAGTAGTAAAAAATGGTGAGAGAACAAACATAATTTTCATAAATCAAATGGTTATCAAATGAGATTTTAGTTTTTACACTTTTATTGTAATTTGTTTTCGTTCACTCTCCATTCACTTGAATCTCTTCTCTCTAGTCGTTGTTCATGTTACACCTGTTTCATTTCAAAAGCAGTTTTTTTTTTCTTGATATCCGTGACTGTCCGGGTTAGCTTGCGCGTACCTCGACTAATGTCAAGCGACATATTGCCTGAACCTACAACATTTGAATGTCAAGTAAACTCGTAGGAAATTAATTCTCAAGATAAGTGGTTTCTATTTCTAACTCCGTTTCGTCCTTGCTTTCCCTCTATCCTATTAGTCCTTATTTTCTGTAATGTCTGAAATGGCAGGGATGGATCCCCCTCTAGAAAGAAAGAAAGAACAGATAAACAATTCTGGACTTTCCTACTGTAGCAACTGGCAGTGATCATATATTGTGTTTGATTGATTCAAACACAGTCATCAAAGGTTAAGTTTACTACATATTGATTGATCCTTGGAGCTAAAACTTCAGCTTCAAACCATGCAAACAAGATCAATTCAATCTTCTTCATCCATCCAGTTTGTAAATTGGATTAAACTTTTGTATAAAAAATGTCAACTGGTTTAGGTACATACAATTAAATTCAATCTTCTTCATCCATCTAGTTTGTAATAGTTAGTTTTGGAATGAAAACCTGTTGTACATGATTCTGGGCTACTGAGTTGTATATTATGTGTTTGGAATTCCAAACTTTTGTTATGAGTGGTAAATTCCTGTTAAATTATAAACAAATACAAACTATACCTTGTTACAACTATATGAATCAAATCTCTATCTAGTGTGACATACGATTTCTACCGATCTCGTTGAATAAATTTTCACGTATCGAAAAGGTGAGCAATTTGATGGTTAGCTTAGCCAATGGACCTCTAGCTAAATAGGCTTTTCAGAATCAAAAGGAATATAATCAGCATTTTGCAATTGCCATCAATAGCAGAAGGGGTCAAATTTCATCTTAGAGTTGTGGACTTTCCATAGCAAAACAAAGTAGAAAAATTTTAATTTCTTGAATTTGGGACAGTGGCTGCATGCGCAAACCCTATGTTCAATGGTTTTGGTTTTAGAGCAACCCTACTAAGATATCTCAAAATAAATAAATAAAAATATGAGGAGTTTTACATGTATAGCAAATAAAATAAAAAAAAACAACAAAAAACATATAATTAATAGATTTTTTTTTTCAAAAATATTTCATATATGGTCATTGTAAAATGATCAAAATGTTCATGCTTCAATTCATTTTCAGCTTCAGCCGAAAACTTTCAATCAATTTGTTGATATCTTTCAATCCGTTTTGCCCCTTCATTTTTTAAAACCCTCCTGACTACTATGCCAACCCCACTTCATGATTGTTTTAATTTTTCCTATTTAAAAAATGTATTCTATTGGATACAAAATTTAAGAATTCAAATACTTACTAGATACAAAATTGTAAGTTTTTATCTTGGGGAGAAATTATTGGTAGAGGTTTTTAGTTTAATTGTAAAATCTTATACCTACTAAACTCAAATGGGTTTAATTGTAAAATCTTATATACCTACTAGACTCAAATGAGTTTTATTGTAGAATCTTATATTCCCA
This sequence comes from Sechiopsis laciniata, assembly GCA_037833695.1. Lineage (NCBI taxonomy): Eukaryota > Viridiplantae > Streptophyta > Magnoliopsida > Cucurbitales > Cucurbitaceae > Sechiopsis > Sechiopsis laciniata. The sequence goes on along the minus strand of JBBMKA010025176.1, from coordinate 3,825 downwards.
CTAGAACGGAAAGAGTTTAATTGTAAAATCTTATATACCTACTAGACTCAAATGAGTTTAATCATAAAATCTTTTCTTGTTTTTGTGGTTTGGACGTTCTATTTGCCCCAAATATGTGCAAAATTCTAATTTGAATTATAAAAAAATAATAATGAAAGCTTAAGTAATCCTTTTGTGAAGTTTAGACACCAACCCGAAACAAAATTGAAATTTAAGTTAAGAAACTGTATAAACTTAAGAATTAAAAAAGAATCAACTTAATTTAACTTTAAAATTAACGTGAATAAAGACAAAAAGGAAAGTGTCGTGACAATCAAGCTCTCTTCAACTTGTTGTGTGTCTTTTTCTTGAAAATGTGCTTAGAAAAATGTCAGAAAAATCTGCTACAACTTGACATTGAAACTTGCCTATTTATTGACAGTATGGGAGTAGAAAAATTAAAAAAAAACAGAAATTAACATTAAAAAAATGGGTTTGAAATCAGTTTTGATTGTTTTGGTGATATTGGTTGCTGCTGTGGGAGCTCCATTAATGGTGGAAGCTCAGCTTGGAGGTATTATTGGTCTCCTTAGCCTTATCAACATTCAAGGGACTGTCTTTTGCACTGCAAATGGCAATATGGGCACTAATGGCACTGCCACTCCTATTTTCCCAAGTATGCCATTTTTATGTTACAATTATATATTTATTTATTTATATATATATATATATATTTTGATATAAGATATCAAATTTTAAAGTATTGTTTAAAATGACCCAAGTTTAATGACAAAAATTATTATGCGTTTATATTTATAATTGCATTTCAAAAACTTTTGAAAGTAGAAAGTAAGACTCATAAACCATTTAAATTTTAGTTTTAAAAATTTAAATTTATGAGGTTTATATTTTGAAAAAGTTTTTGAATTTTAACCAAATTTAAAAAATAAAAAAAAGTTTAGAAGCTACTTTCTTTTTATTTTTAAATTTTTGTTTAGTTTTTTAAAATATTGGTATATAGATTTTTTTTTTTGCTTTCTGAAACAAAATGAACCCTTCATAAAATCAAACATTACAACCTAATTTCTTATTTGAGAAAGAACCACTAACAAGACACATATAAATAGTAAAGCAAAAAAAATTATATGTTATACTCAAAATTATATGTTGTAATGATAGTTATAGGCATAACTTTTCAAAAATAAAAAACGAAATATTTATAAAAAGGTCGTAGTGATTTAAATTTGTTTTCTTGTCACTAACTATTTAATTTAATTTAAAAAAAATAATCTAGTATTCATCTTATCTGCAATGCTCTATGAAAGAAAAGAAAGAGAAAAAAAAGATTAATGACACTTCATCCTAATGATCAAATGTAACAACTTGTATTAAGTTATAGTTTATTTCGGTTATAGTTTATTTGAATCACCCTATTCACATGTTCATGATCTAAAAGATATATTTCCTTAAAATGTTTAGAATTAATTTTAATATAGTCTAAAGATTAAAATAAGAGAATTCTCCGGAATTACACTCAATTATCTTTAATAATAAGTTAAAAATGACCCATAATACATACCTCTAAGAACTTTGCATCAAATTTCAGATGCAGCCGTACAGTTGCAGTGCGGAGATAAAAATATTGTGTCCACGGCAACCACGAACAATATGGGAACTTTTTCGATCTTTTTGAATCCTTTACAAGATCTTCTCTCTTCACTCGTGAGCAACTGCAACATCGCAGTGAAGACACCGCTGTCGAACTGCAATGTGACGCTACCGTCTATTGGGAGCCTAGTTTCGCCGTTGAAGGTCGATGGAAACATGCTACAAGGCCTCCTCAATATCATTAATGTCATCCCCAGCGGATTCCAGTTCATTGGCTAAATATATTTACAAGAGTGATGAAATACCTAAGTATTTGAATTATATTACTTTTACTATATGTCTGTCTGTTGTGAGTTTTCTTGTTGTTTGTTGTGTTGTGCTGTTGTCAATTCCAAAAATAAAGGTTTGTGTATGCTTCTTGTGGTTCTTGTATCTATTTTAAAGTGGGGGTTAATTGAGTGAGGATTTAAGGACATGTTTGAGCTCTGCTCAAAATTAGTGTGGTATAGTAATTTTTATAAATGTTTGTTCCAATCCTCACACTTACACTTACGTTTATGTAATATTATAAATCTATTTCAAGTAAAAAATATAAATATATATGGTTTGATAATGATTTCATTTTTGTATTGTTATTTTTTTTTTTAATGAAAATAACTAGTATGTAAAATCTTATAAAGACAATATTTGTGAAAATATAGTTGTGGGAACGTGTTATTTGTCATAATTTATGTTTTTTCTTCGCTAATAAAATTAGATGTGATAATAATAATAATGATAATGATAATGGTCATGATCATGATAATAATGTTAGTATTTTTTTTTTTGTATGCTTGGTGACAAGCTTTAATGATGGTATTTTTTTTTTTAAGTGATAAGTATGATGTGAAGTTTTGATGAATTTTTTCTATCCCTCTTCTCCTACAAACCTAGTAAGACCAAATCAGTTACCAATACATAAACCTTTTATCGATGATTTGAAGATATTACAAAAAGTCCTATCGAAATTTTACAAGAAGCTATATCAATGATTAATTAAAGTAGATATATAAGGTATAGTTACAAAAACATGGTTTGTAAATCACATTTTGCTTAAAATTAGAAAAAAAAAGGGCACCAACTAGTATGTAATGTTAACCAAAGAGATTACCTCTATAACTAATAGTAATCTCCCATCAAAAGAATGTGACTTTTTTTTTGGGTGTTATAATTAAAACAACGCAAATACACTACAATGTTCTTCGGTCGCCGTATCATATACTTTTTCATATTGCAAAGGGAAAATGGACAGATTGAGCAAATCTTGGATCAAGGCTCTTCAACCACAAACACATAAACCCATAGATAAACAAGAGGAAGATACAGAACAACATTCGAATTTAAGACATAGGTTAAAATATAAAATTTTGGTACCTAGAGGTGAGGCTTGTTATATTTAAACTTTCAAATGTCTCATTTTAGTTTTGCAGTACAAATTGAATCAATAATTGTTGGAAATATAAACAAAAAATATTGTACAATCCCACATTGGTTAAATAAGAAATAGATCTTAGATTTATAAGTGAAGACAAATATCTTCATTGGTATGAGACTTTTGGGAGATACAAAAAATAAAGCCACGAGGGCTTATGCCCAAAATAGACAATATCATACCATTGTAGAGATCTAGGTTAGGTTTTCGTACCTCAACAATAAAAACTATAGGTAACAATAAAACACTTGAAATAGACAACATACATCATAGGTTTTTGGTTACGGCTGAAAAAAAAGTAGAAGTCCCACTCACATTGAGATCGAAATTGGAAGGCACCTATCTTCTCAAGTGTTAGATTTTGGGGGGAGAAGGTATCCTTCAGATATTAAAGTCAAGATGCACATAAACTGATTCGAACAAAAAAAAATCATAACTATATTTAAAGATTAAAAAAAACTCGAAAATAATACATCAAAGTTTTTGGTTGCAGTTGGAAAAAAAGTATAAGTTTCACTCCTACTGAGATCAAAATCGAAAGGCACTTATTGTCACTATTGATTGTGGTACGTGATTTAATTTTATCTCTGATAGCGTTATACATTTTTAAGGTTCTCATAGTAAACGATAGTTAATATTGTTAAACTAACATATTAAAAATGTATTAATAACTGTTGAATAATATTGGAGGATTCTAGATCATTCAACTTTATCCTAGATGGCCAAGGATGGTTCTAGACCATACACATATGTTCTAGATTGATGAA
>JBBMKA010025147.1:0-26638 GCA_037833695.1 Sechiopsis laciniata | reverse complement strand
ATCTATTTGATTTTAAATTCAAAAGATAAAAAAATAAAATAAACAAAAATAGATTGTGACCCATATTGGACCACATAAGTATGCATTATTTTACACATCATGCCGAGACATTATGTAAATATTTCTCTTTTTAAGAGAGGATATGCGGATGACTAAAAATTAAAAAGGTTAGGAGTAAAAGTACTAAATTTTAAAATGTAGGAATCTAACTTAAAATTACATCTCAGATTTAGTGATTAAAAAGATCATTTTTTTCAACAAAATTTTATAGTAAATGCTATTAAATGAGGTTCACACTACTTTAAATTTATAATTAAAATCTTAAGAAAAAGAAAACTAGTCTTATATGCTATTAAATGAGGTTCAAACTACTTTATATTTATAATTAAAATCTTAAGAGAAAAAATTGTCTTAATACAAATTAATTAATGTCCTTGATATATGATTCAATAACAAATAAATTATGAATTTCAATCTCCACTCCAAAATATTATTATTATTTAATTCAATAATATTTAAAAGCTAAAGATTAGAATCTGTGATTATTTGGTTATCAAAATATACATTCTAACCTTTATTAACCACATTATTAATTAAAAAGAAAAAAGCTTTTTTTACGCTATAGAGATAAAAAGAGTTTTATTTTCATTTCTTGTATTTTAATTATAAATAAAAAATACTTTACTTTATTTTATTTTTTATACTAAATTGAAGTCCTACAAACAAGGTATTATCTAATGGAGATTAAAAAAAAAAAAAAAAATCACACAAAGTCGCTTTTGATAATAAAAATATTAAAACTATGAAACTAGCCTCAATGTTTTTTTTTTTTTTTTTAATTTTATTTTATTATTATTATGTTGAAACTGAGTCCTCAAGCTTTTTGGTTTGGTCGATGTATTACTTTTAAATACCCTACTTTTATTTCTAAGTTTAGGATTTCTTTTAGTACATAAGTTTAGGAATTTGTCTTTAGTCAATCATTTCTTTTAGTTTAAAGACGTTTTAGGTCAATTTTTCTAAATTTGACTAAATTTATGAATTCAAGCATGGTAAAGCCTTTGTCATCTGTACCGAGGAAAATGTGATATTTGATGAAAAGTAGTAAGATAAATTTAATGCAACATTATAAGATGAAAACACGATACATAAAGTATCGATACAAAAAATGTATAAAAGAAAAACAATAATAAGGAATTTCTGAATAGCATTGCTGCAGTATTAAGTTAATTAATAAAGTTATCAAAATTAGAAAGAAAACAATGATGGAAATTATATAGACAAAAGGCTATTGACATGTAATTAAAGAGAGAATTATAAGTGACGGAAACAGTTGTCTCAATTATATGAATTTGAAATTCTTACATTATATTGGTCGATTATTATAATACTTTTGGAAAATAAATGTCACATAATTATTACCAATTAAGATAAATATTGGTATAAGGCTCCACCGACAACTTGATAATGGCCGTACCATATAAGTTTACTTCTTCTATGAATAATGGTCCAAAACAAAATAATTAGACAGGGCTGCATTTTCTTGTTTTTTTCTTCAAAATTATTGCCTATTTTCTAAATTGAATAATTTAGAAAGTGAAAATAATGTGGAGGTCTTCCAAAAAGTTTCACTCTCTTATGAAGAATCTGACCACTAAAAATTATTGAGGATAACATAGTTTAGTAGAGTTGAAAATACATAATAACTGTGTTTCAAAAATAAATAAATAAATACATAGTGATTTACACACATTATTTTCATTAAACCTTAAAATTGAACTTCATAATTACAAAATTTGATTCACATTTTAAATATTATCCAATCAATTTTTTATTTTTATTTTAATTTTTTATTTTTTTTAAAGTTTAAATTGGAAAAGGAGACTACAAGCATCATAGTAGAGGTAATGTTATTTTTAAATAAGATGAGATTCATATACCAAGTTTTGAAATTGAACTTGTGACTGTAAAATTAAATTTAAAATTAGATTACAACTAATCAATCAAAGCAACTCACTACCAACCTTTTTGGTTATTCAATCAAAGTTAGACAAAATAAAAGAATATATTACCATATTTGAAATCTAAAAACTATATAAATTATTAATTTAAAGATTAGAGATTCCAATTTTCTATTATATATATATATATATATATATATATTCTTATCTTAAATTAAAAAGAATAGTGCTATTGGCCATACAATTTAATGACCGTCTTCTTTTTAGTTATTCATCAATAATAATAAATCATAGAAAAAGCATACAAACTTACTCTAATAAATGAGGAGCAAATACAAAGGACGATAGAACTTTATAAACTTTATAAATAAAATGATTATAGTCCACAACTCAGATCAAAATCGACCACTAACAAAATAGCTGAAGATCAAGAATAATCTAGGGGATCAACATAACTCTACGAGTTGATTCTCTTATATTTGAAGATGGAAGAATTCAACATAAGAGACTAACTCAAATGGAAGAATTCAACATAAGAGACTAACTCAAATATTTCACTACTTCATTTATTGAATTTTAATGAATAATGATGGTTAAATAGAATGATATAAGCAACACTGACATACAAATAACAACCAATGAAAACTTTAATGACTTCTTATGAATAGTTGAGTTGGATCAAATAATTGCTTGGTGTCTTTTTATTATTAAAAAAATTCACTAATCCTCACTTATACCTATTAATGATCGAACTTTAACGACTATCATTTGATTGACCTATCATAGTGATTTAGTAATCAAGTGATCTTGAAAAATTTGAAGATATTGAGTGCAATTCATAATAGTCATTTACCTAAAAATTAATTTTTTACGAATTTATTTGACGTCAAAATATTATAGAATTAGATATTATGTCACGTGACATTAATTGAGATATGCACAAGATGGTCTAAACAATAAAAAAAAAATATAAAAAAAATATATGAAACCACCCTATAAACATTATTGAACTAAAACAGATCGGGGTGTTTTATGCAAAAATAAAAAGAAAAAAAAAAATCTAGTGACTCTATTTACACATATCCTTTTCAATAAACATTGAAATTAAACATGACAGTTATAACAATTACTTTATATTTAAATACTTATTAAATATTATCCAATCAAAGTTGGCCAAATAAATAGAATATCACAAATACAAGATTTTGGAATTTCAAACTAAATAAATCATGTAAAAATATTTCAATTATCAAATTAATATTGATTAACGCTGTGAACATAATTAAGATCTATACCTTTTAATTTAAAGGTTAGAGATCCCAATTTTTACTTCAAACATGTTATTAAATTAAAAAGAATCGTGTTGGTGATACAATTCAATGGCTATTGTATGTTTCGTTCAATTGGATCAAATAATTGCCTGATGTCTCTCTTATTATTCAAAAAATTTATTAAACCTCATTTTTACACATTAATGATCGACCATATATCAAAAGAAACATTATTTTTTTTATATATTTTATGAAACCACCCTACAAATATTATTGAACTAAAAATAGATATAGTGTTCGGAATTTTTATGGGAAGGTTAGTTAATTGGTAAGAGTACAATTGCACTAGAGATTGAAATGTTGTCCTATTGGAAGTTTTGGGAGAGGAAAAATATTATTACTTTTTTTGGGGGCATTTTTAGGAGCAGGACAAGTTGGAAAAAATATTAAAAATATTAGGCAAAAGAAAAAAAGAAAAAAAAAATTCAGCAATCATAATCATACCATATAATAATTATAAAGTATAATTAATACATAATATTGTATAAACATACAATACTTTACTAATAACATATAATATTGTATTAATAATAAATAATAATGTATTAATAATATAAAATACTATATTTATACCCTAAATAATACTGATGATAAATATTAGTAATATTATATATTTGACTAGATTGATTTGTAATTATTTTGTTAAACTAGACTCTCCATTGCAATTTCCTTTTTTTATATATATATAAAAAATTATTACCTTAATATAAATTGTAATTAGGAGGTTGCTATAAAGAGGGCTTTAATGAATACAATAATGTTATTTAAAAAAAAAAAGAAAGAATAGTAAATAATGTAAAGGGCAGGTGGAAAGAGAGGGTGAATAAGTGTAAGTGTATTAAATTTTGAAAGGGGCAAAGTTGGGAAACGAGTTGTAATGTCGAATGTAAATCGGGAAAGAAAGGCGAATCAGATCATTTTCTATGGCCGTCCATTTGTCTTTCCCACGTGGGTAGCAATAACCAAATCCTTACCCAACTTCTATTTAAATATACCCATTAGTGTGCCCCAACTCTCACATTTCATCCTTTTATTCATACGTACGTTTTTTTTTTTTAAATAAATGAAGAAAAAAATAATAATAAAATTTATCACTTGCAATAGTAATCGTGACATTTGGTGATATTTTAAAAGTAGTATTAATTCAGACTTAAACAACACAATATTTAGGGTTATATTGTTGGGATAATTTTCGTGTATACATTCATACTTTAACTTTAGAATAATAAACAAGAGAATTTTATTGAAAGAATTTGCTAAAGTTTCCCTTAAAATGGTAAATTAGAGTTCAACTAAATAAAATGGGAGAGAATAATGAAAGATGTTCTAAGTAAATATAAATGATTCAAGATTGTGTTCCTAATTTTCTTAGCTCTCTTCTTTTGCCCCTCACGACATGCTCAAGTACATGGGGAAAATGTTTGTTGGAAAAACATGCTCAAGGTATATTATAACATGTAAGCATACAATGCATAAAACAAACATCAACAGCAAAACACTCAAGTCCAAGTTATAAATTTGTAGTCTTGGTCTCATGCATAACATTCACAGTTCACCCTAAACTAACATGAGTTTTATCTAAGCAATGATTCAAATAGGATATAAATTACCCTCCCATCACGGCTCACTAGCTCACAATATGAACATATGATATAAACCCTCTTCCATCAGAACCTGCCTAGCTCGTAGTATAGAAGAAAGGACTAAAGTCCACTATAAATTAGTAGAGCATGTGACATCCCGCAAGACCAATAAATCTACAACATGAACGCATGAGATATAAACCCTTCCATCGGGACTGGCTAGCCCGTAGTATGGAAGTAGGGGACCATCAAGTCACCAATAAACCAGTAGGGGCAATTATCGTCCCACGAGTCCAGCAAGATCGAAATGTGACCGATAAAGATTCGAGATGATCAACCCTTAAGTCTAGAAAGATCACACAAATATTTTAAGTATCAATAAAGATTTACTCATCATTTAAAAATGCAAGTCCATAGTAGAAACACATGCTTAGCAACCTTTAGTTCTCATCATAACCTATTCTATAATAAGCTAAGACTAACAGTCCACATCCTAAACTATGCAAGTCCAAGTCCAATGAATATACAAAGAAAGTAGTAATTTATATGTTATTTTATATGATTCAATATGCGTGAAACACTCACGACCATACTCAAATGAAGTCAAGCAACTAGAACACTAACTTTAATAGTCATGTTATACATTGATCTACTACATGCTTGCCACACACCACAATAAATGATAAAACTTTATCTTTCCTGACAACTTAACTGTCACACCACTCCAAAGCACAAAAGCAAACACCCAAAATAATAACAATTTTGCACATAAATTGAGGAAGAGACTGGGGGAGGGGGGGCTCGACCCCTCTATTCCTTTAATAGGTTCGCCCCGGCCTAGTAATGTTTCAGTAGTGGTTGGTCGGAGGATGACTACACACTAGATTGTGAATGATGGAGAGCTTTGGACTCCATACAATGCAGTAGGTGATCGAAAAGTGTATTGAGACAGAGGGGTTTTCACGAATTAGAAAAGAGACTGGGTCGATACAAAGCAAGAACTAAATGTCCTTGAGGCATTTTGGGTGCAGTCACTCACGTGGTCAGAGACTGTTTATGTAGATAGGGTCAAATGGTCTTCTTTTGCGAATACCGAGAGTGACAGAGAAGGTAAGGGGATTATGTGATTGTTTGTATTCCAAAAAAGTGAAATAGTCTATTTATAACCACTTTTAAAAGTCGAAGAGAGAGAAATTTTTTTTTTTTATCGAGTATCTTGTAAATTATTTAATATCATTTTGTAAGGAATATCTAAATTAAGTGAAATACCATTACTGAATTCGATAATTTTTAATAAATATTTACCAAAAAATAGAATATAACCTATAATTAAATTTAAAAACTATATTGGGGGCATTAAATTTAAAATTTTAAGAACATTATTTTTTAAAGTCAAATTTAAGATATGTTGGCCAAAATGTAGGAGTTTTTTTTTTTTTTGACAAAATGTAGGAGTCGATAGTATTTTGTTGTATATGAAGTAAAAAATTCATCCAGTATCAAAATATAACATCATTGTACCACAGAAAAAAAAAAAAAAAAAAAGACTTTAAAATAGGTCGATAAATAATGTGAATGTTAAAAAAAAATAAATGACCAATTCTTTCTAAACATATTATATTTATTTGTTACAATTCTTTTCCTTTTCTTATGATAGAAAAGGTGTAGGTTATTTTCCCATTTGGTAATTTTATATTTTTTTCATTTCAACTTAATTAAAATAATCTAAAAAGTAGGACTTATTTAGTAACCCATTTGTTTTTTTTTATTGACAACAAATTGTCAACCCATAACCACCTTTTGAAAAACTATATTATCTTTTAGAAGACCTTTTAAAATAATTGTAAAGCTTTGGGAACAATATAATGAAAATGTATTTCACTTTATTTCCTTTATAATGTTAACATTTAAAATTGGACTAAAATCTAAATAGGGAAGTAAAATGTAGATTACATTAACAAAAAAAAAAAAAAAAGTAGAAGAAGATAATGTGTAAAAAATGTAAGTGGATATGGGGTGGCGTTTAAGAAAGGAGGATCTGGAGACTCTCTATTGGCCCTCACTTGGATGGGGAGCAAACTGCCGCCTGTAATGATAAACGAGTATCAAACAATAACTTAAAGATTCTCCTTTTTTGCGTATGTTTTGAAATAATAATAAATAATAATAATTGTTTATTTTTGTGGTACCAAACAAAGAGAAACATACCACAGAGTTTCGAAATCCCCACATCAAAAGAAAAACAAAGAAGTAGACAGGAAATCACGCCTTGCCGGTGTACGGAGGAGCAGCCCATTGTGGCGGTGGATCCATCGGCTTCACTACAAAACCCCGGATGCTGGCTCGGACCTTCCTCAAACTTGGCCCGACCTTTCTAATCTGTTTTCTATAAAAATATGTATTTCTGTTGGGCAAATTAAGTATCCTATATTGCTAAGTTAGGAGAAAGATCTTGGGTATATGATGAGGAGACAACACCTGACAAAAAACAAAGTCATGAAGGGTGATTTTCAAAATAGGCAATATCATATCAATGTGGAAGTTTGTGGTTGTTTCTTGTCCCTAACAATTTCATTAGACAGCAATTTAGGTAATTCTTTGACATCACCTATATTTTGAAGTACATACATGTATTTATCCATTTCATTTTTTTAATTTTATTCGTCTATTTTTCTGGGTTAGAGAACAATCAAATATAGCTAAGTCAAATTGAGTTATATCGGCAAACTTCAAAATATATGAAATATCAAGACATTACTTAAATTGCACTCTTTCAAGTAATGGAATACAAATAATCTAATAAAAATTAACATTCACTCATAAAATGGGTATATTTTGAATTTTATATTTAATGTGTTATTTTAAAAGTGTTCATGAGAGATTTCAACATGTGTAAATGAAGTTTTATATCCAACTCTAATATTTACCTTCCGAGTGTCTTTTCCCAATTGTACAAAGTTTCGGGGATTTTGCAAGTTGTTCTTGAATGTTGATCTGTCTCAAAGGTTTCACAACTTTTTCCCATATGTGAATTTGTCTCGAGAGGGCTTCATGGCTTAATCTCAAGTTTTCTTTCTTGATTGTTGGACTCATTTTTTTGGGGTTGTGTTCTTTAAATCTTTTATTTATTTATTTATTTATTTGTTGATCTTTGAATTGTCCTTTGGCATATTGATACTTGGATCGACCTCTGACTTTGTTGATTTTTAGATAAGACTTTAACTTGTTGATATGGTTAGTTGATCAGACTCTAACTAGTAGATCTACTTTGATGATCCACCTCTAGCTTGTTCATCAACTTGGTTGTTCGACCTCTAACAACTTGTTAATATACTCAAATGATTGGTCTTTAACTTATTGGTAAGTTTGGATAATCGGCCTATGACTTTTAAAACTGCTTGGATGATGTAGATTTTGATTTGAGTGCTTGAAGTTTGTTCTCATATGACAAAAGACTGAACCTTCGGATTGTAGGCAAATAAACTACTTTTGAATTATTTGGCTGATCTCGAAGGCTTCTGAACTTGGACTGTAAGATGCTCTAAAATCTCTAACTAGATGCTCTAGAATCTCCACTACTACAATTAAGGGCATAGATGACGGGCTAACAAAATGAGTTTCAAAAACACCGATGTTAGATGATGAACATACATTTTTTTCAAAAAGGGGGACATAAGATGACGAGCACTTTTAATGTCGGGCATCAAAAGATGACAGACAATAATAAAAAAAAATGACGGGCATTGCCCGTCATCTTTTGATGCCTAGCATTAAAAGTGTCCATCATTTTTAGTCTAATTTTCAAAATCTTTAATTTCCTCCACTCCTTCCCCCCTTGTTAAAGTAAAAAATTTCCCATCCCTTCGTGCGTTTTAACCTTCTGACTATGCTTCCCTTTGTCCTTCAACGATTTTTTGCATTGTTTCCTCCTTCAAAATCTATCATTTTTTGTCGTTTGTGTATTTTTATTAGGTTTGGTCTGATTGAAGTTAAAGGAGGAAGAGAAAGTCTGTGTTGTCATCATCGAAGTCACAGTTTCCGAGTTAAAAAAGAACCACAAGATCGATCAATTTAAAAGAGCTGTCGAACTTAGGGTACTTCAGTTTTTACTTCAAATAAATTTTTTTCTCACTGGCAATAATGATTATGTGATGGATTTATAACTGCTGAAGTTTTAACATAACAAATCTAGATTTAGGGATTTTTTGTTCTTTCCTTTTTCCTCGCGTCTTTAATTGTAAATGCAATATTCATTTAATAAGAATGCAACATCAAATATTAAAGCGGTAACAACAAGCTTTGATGCAACAAGATTTGCTTCAGCAACAGTATCTTTATTATCCTGGTCTTCTAGTTCCCCATCAAGTTCGAGTTCGTTTTTGTTTTCTTTTCGGTTAATATTCCTATGATCCATGTATTTTGTTTTGTGTATTTTTGTGTGTTGCATGTCGATCTTTGAGATGTGATTGTGAAGTTATGAACATAGTTTTCCTTTTATGAATTCTTCTTGTAGGAGGTCAGTTGTAGCCATGCTCAGAATGTTAGACTTCAATAGATGGTTGTAGCTTTTTTTTATAATTAAATATTTATAACATTGACGACGGTTGCATTTGATAATGGTCACTTTTTATGTCGAAATCCTTTGATGACAAGAATTGCCTGTCATTAAAGGGTGCTCGGTATTAAATGCCCTTTATGTCACACACTCGACAAGAAATCTCTTTAACAACTTTGCATGTCATTAAAACCCGAATTTGTAGTAATGCTATGAGCCTTGAATTTCAATTTCTTTAATTTAGGTCCATCTTAAGGTCCTCGATTTTCTTAGGTCATTTTTGGGTTCTTCTTAGGGTTTCATGGGCTTGAACTTCATGGACCTTTGAATCTGACCATTGAACTTTGTCTTTTGAGTTACCATATGGACTTGCTACTAGTTTAATTTTGACCTGAATTTCAACAAAATAAACTTTTTACTCAAATAGTTTTGGGACAATTAAAATGTAATATTTGGACCAAAATTTAATTTAATTTAATTTTGCATTAATTTTGAGAATAATAACGTGAAAACTTGTATTTGGCCAAAATTTCTCCTTCAATGTAATTCAATCTTAATTTTCTTAAGGAATTCAAGATTTAAAACTTGTTAAGAAGACAAATACACCTATTAGACATTTTTTAAGGCTAGTAATTAAGGGTTGTGTTACGTTGATCATCTCCTTAAAAATTAATTTTACACGATTTTTTTTTACATAAATGTTTGTATGATCACATAATATGATTGTAAGTAGGGGTGTTCAAATAACTCAAACAAACTGTCCCCGAGTGGTAGAGCAGTGGTTGAAGACTTGGAATTTGAAGGTATGCTCCCTTTAAAGTCTCAGGTTCAAGACTCACCTGTGACATTACTCCTTCAATGTCTTCGGTTCCTGGCCTAGAGACAGACGTGGTTACTCAAAAAAAATTAAAAAAACTTGAACCAACTCAACCTGGGTTCAATTAAATGAAATTTTTATGGGTTGAGTTGGTTTTTGGGTCGACCTAAAATTAATTTAAGTTAAATCGAGTTTATCTGAGTTTATAATTAATTTAATTTTCTTAATGCTATAACATAATTATATATGTATATATATTTTTTATATAATTAATATTTTGGACTTTCTATTTCTTTACTATTCTCTAAAATACTTTTTAAGTCTTTAGAATATATATTATATATATCATGATATAAATTGAAGTTGTTATTTTGATTTTTATAAAAGTTGATAATAAAATAACAAATATATGTTTGAATTAAAAAAACAAAAACAAAAACCTGATGACCCAACCTTACTCAAGTCGAAAATATATGTATTGGATTGTTCAAACATATAGGGTTGAATGAGTTGATGGATTCACCAACTCAAATTTTTGGGTTGGTCCAAAATATTCTAACCGAATCCATATACACCTCCACATGTAAGAATAATCTAATTGCACGTCAGTCGACCCACACATTTACTAATATAAAAAGAAAAGTAATTAAGGTTGGTGTTAGAATTGCAATTAAAAACTAAAAAAAAAAAATTATTATAAATTTTTTAAAGACTATTTCTAGGGTTTGATTTTTTTTTAGTACAAGTTGGGGGAGAGAGACCACAAACCATATTTTGGATTACCACAAAATAATAAAATCATCAGCCACTAACCATCCGTCTATTTCTAGGATTTTATCAATCATCAGCCACTAACCATCCGTCTATTTCTAGGGTTTGATAAAATTGATTATAAATTAACTTATACAAAAATACTTTTTCAGCTCGAACTCGTGATCGTGGAGTTGACATGGATTAACACAAAAAAATAACCAATTACGCCACCGACCCATTCGATTTTTACACATTCTTTTTTAGTTTAATAATAATCAGATTACTTTTCGTCATAAATATATGATCTATGATTTAGATTTTGCTGGAACTTTTTATTATTTTGAATTGAATTGAATTTATTTTTCATATATTTTTTTTAAGTAGAAAAAAAAATCATACGAGTTCTTAGATAAATTTTTCCTACCAATCCATAACATACTCAAGTTATTAGTATTAAAGGAAAGGAATTCAATTCCTTCCATTAGCAATAATTTGGATTCAAGATGGAGCAAATTATGGATCTAGATTATTCCAATTAGAGTAATTGTAGGATCTTGATATTGTACATAATTATTTTCCTTATTTATGTAATTAACTTATATAGTCATTTCCCATCCCTATATAATTTCATTCATGTATAGTTGGAAATACACACAAAAATATTCATCTTGCTTTTATTTGTTTGTGGTATCAGAGCGCCAATTTGCCTTTAGCCCTATACCTTCCGCCACAAACTTTAGCCAAACTACCATTCATTCATCAACATGAATGACAACATTGACGTTCCACCAAAACCACAACAGCAAGATAATGTAGAAAAGGGAATTAAATTTCCAGACCCTTTATTCTTGCACCCTTCAGTTTGTTCTTTGGATGGGCACAATTATGGACAATGGAGTCGCTCAATGCGTCTTAGCCTTAGTGCCAAGAACAAACTTGGCCTCATTGATGGATCTATCAAAGCTTCAGCAGCAAATGGTGAAAAATTTTCAATGTGGAAATGTTGCAATGACCTTGTAATTTCATGGATTCTTCATTCCATTCAACCTGACATAGCCCAAAGTGTTATTTTATCAGATACTGCGGCAGCAGTTTGGAGTGAACTTCATGATAGATTTTCACAAGGAGATGATTTATCAAATACGACAAGAAATTGTTGAATGTCGTCAAGGGTCTTTATCAATATTATCCTATTATACCAAACTCAAAGGGCTTTGGGATGAATTGGGATCCTATCAAGAGCCTCTTACATGCACTTGCAATATGTTGAAGCAAGTTACTATCAGAGAAGAGAAAGAAAAGGTAATACAATTTTTAATGGGGCTTAATGAAGTTTACTCCCAGGTTCGTGGATCGATTTTGATGATGAACCCACTTCTGATATATTCTCCCCCTGTCGACAATGACCAAGTGGAGGTAGCATTATGGATTATTGATAGTGGATCAACAGATCATGTATCACATTTTTCACCTACTCATAATACAAATAAAGCATCTCATGATTTTATTGGATTGCCAAATGGAGAACAAGTCACTATTCAAAATGTAGGATCATTTAATTTGTCTCCAAATTTATCTTTGGATGGAGTGCTTCATGTACCTAAGTTCAATGTAAATTTGATATCTGTGGGAAAATTAACACGAGATCTCAAATGTACAGTGACATTTTACCTTGATTTTTGTGTCGTGTAGGACTTGGATACGAGGAGGATGATTGGCCTGGGCAAGCATTTTAACGGTCTCTATTATTTCACACCTACTCAAACCCCTTGTCTAATAAACCACATAACCAGTATTCCCAACCTTTGGCACCAACGTCTTGGACATCCATCTGACGCTCCTCTTCGTACTTTATGTCAATCTTTTTCAAATATTGTCTTTAATACTAAATGTGTTTGTGAAATTTGTCCTTTGGCAAAGCAAACTCGTCTACCTTTTATTCAAGTTCAATAACAACCATTGCACCTTTTGATTTGATTCATAGTGATATATGGGGGCTGCATAAAATTTCCTCACTTTTGGTGCTCGTTAGTTTCTAACCATTGTCGATGATTTTACTCGATTTACTTGGATACATCTTTTGAATTTTAAATCCAACACCCAATCTATTTTGAAATCTTTCTTTTCTTGGGTTAAAACTCAGTTTCATCGTGACATTAAGATTTTACATGCTGATAATGGTGGTGAATTCACATCAATACATAATTTTCTTAATGAACATGGAACCATTTTTCAACACACATGTACTCACCCACCACAACAAAATGGAGTTGTCAACCATAAACATCGTCATCTTTTGAATGTTGCTCGTGCATTACGATTCCAAGCTAATCTTCCATTACATTTTTGGGGAGAAAGTATCCAAACAGCGTATTACCTCATTAATTATATACCCATGCCCCTTCTTGAAAATAAATTTCCCTTTAAACTTTTACACAAAACTCAACCAATTTACTCTGACCTTCGAGTTTTTGGTTACTTATGTTATGCCACAAATCTTATTCCCAATAACAAATTTGATTTTCGTGTACATCGTTGCATTTTCATGGGATATCCTCTTAGTAAAAAAAGGCTATTGTGTTTATGATCTTGAACAAGAAAAGTTGTTCACTTCTCGTGATATCATTTTTCATGAGGATATATTTCCTTTAAGCAAACTTCCAAAAGAAAACCAAGATGAGTATCTCATTTTACCTCTCCTTCATGACCAAATTCCTCATTCCGATCTCAACTCGATCTTTTCCTCCTCTTTCACAACAAAATCCTACTCCATCTACACCTACACCTACATCTCCCCCTCCACCTCACCACACACAAAATCCTTTACCCATTACATATTACTCTACTGACCCATCATCCTCATCCACTTCCATAGAGAACTTATATACTCATCAAACGACATCAAGTGTATCAAACCCTTCCTAAATACCTAACCCAATAACATCAGAACAAATGAATGGTCATATTTCTAACTTGCGCGGTTCTTCTCGAACTCATCGACCACCTTCCTACCTTCAAAATTTTTAGACATATCATGTTACTGTTTTGGTCATGACACCTCCTTTACATCCTCATTTAGTACTCATTACCCATTGCAACGGTACGTCTCTTATACTAGATTATTTAATAAATACAATTAATTTGTGAATAACATATCTCGCTTTATTGAACCTGCCACTTATGAACAAGCTCGTCATGATCCGAAATGGGTTGAAGCTATGAATTCTGAAATTAAAGAGTTGGAGGACAATAATACTTGGTCTATAGTGTCTTTACCCCCTAGTCAACGACCCATCGGTTGCAAATGGATCTTTAAAATTAAAAACCATGCAGATGGTACAATTGAGCGCCACAAAGCACGTCTTGTTGTAAAAGGATTCAACCAACGCGAATGTATTGATTACAAAGACATTTGCTCCTGTTGCAAAATTGATTACAGTTTGCTGCTTACTTACAATAGCAGAAGTACGCAATCGGTCTCTACATCAAATGGATATGAAGAATGTGTTTCTCCATGGCGACTTGATTGAAGAGGTATACATGCTACCTCCACTTGGTCATTGTCGACAGGGGGAGAATATAGTTTTTCAACTACATAAATCACTATATGGCCTTAAGCAAGCATCTCGTAGTTGGTTTCAACGATTCTCTAGTGAAATTCATGAAATTGGATTTCAACAATCAAAACCTGACTACTCTTTATTTACACAGGTTCGTGGAAGTTCTATTACCATCGTATTACTTTATGTTGATGACATGATTATTACAGGTAACAATGAGAAGGCTATTAGTGAACTTAAGAAGTTTCTTAATAGCTGCTTCAAAATCAAAAACTTTTGACCACTTAAATATTTCCTTAGCATCAAAGTTGCCCATTCTAAAGCAGGAATCACAATTTGCCAACCAAAGTATACATTAGATATATTGGAAGAAGTCAGACTACTTGGAGTAAAACAAAAAACTACTCCCATGGAGCATGATTTAGTACTAACAGACACAGAAAATGAAGCCCTTAAAGATCCGACTCAATAACGGAGACTAATTGGGAAGATCATATATCTCACAATTTGTTGGCCAGAAATTACATATTCTGTGAATACACTAAGTCAATTTATGCAAGAACCCAAGATTCACCATCTCAAGGCTGCACATCGATTACTTCAATATTTAAAGGCTGCTCCAGGACAAGGATTGTTATTCTTATCTAATAGCCTACTTGAGTTTAATTGGATATTGTGATGCTGATTGGGCAAGATGTCCCATTACACAAAGGTCTGTAACAGGATATTGCATTTAATTTTCCTTGGTAAATCTTTGATATCATGGAAGAGTAAAAAGCAGACAACAGTTTCAAGGTCATCAGCAGAAGTAGAAGATCGATCTATGGCTGCAATTACTTGTGAGCTCTCTTGGTTGAGGTATCTTTTAAAAGACTTGCATGTACAACATTCAGATCCAACAACATTATTTTGTGACAACCAAGCAGCATTACACATTGCTGCTAATCCTGTGTACCATGAGCAGATGAAGCACATTGAGTTAGATTGTCATACTATTCGTGAGAGAATCCAAAGAGGAGAAATCAAAACAGCCTATGTATCAACATGAAATCAAATTGCAGATATATTTACAAAGCCATTGCGTTCACTGATATTCCATACCCACCTCAACAAGTTGAATATCATTAACATCCATGCTCGAATTTGAGGGGGAGTTTTAAAGGAAAGGAATTCAATTCCTTCCATTAGCAATAATTTGGATTCAAGATTGAGCAAATTATGAATCTAGATTATTCCAATTAAAGTAATTGTAGGATCTTGATATTGTACATAATTATTTTCCTTATTTATATAATTAACTTATATAGTTATTTGCCATCTCTATATAATGGTATTCATGTATAGTTAGAAATACACAAAAAAAAAAACATTCATCTAACTTTTATTTGTTTAATTAGTAGTCATTCTAATCCTCTGAAAATCTCAAACAGAACAAAAAAATAAAATAAAAAATAAAAAATAAAAACATATGAACAAAAAAATAATAATAAAATAAATAAATAAAGTTAACATGAATTTAAAAGGGAAAAGAATGTACATACATTTTGAGGGACGTGGGATAATAAAATAGAGGCCGGCGAAAAGAGAGGGAATCTTGTTGCTTTGCTACCTTGTCGGTGGACTTATGATTTACAATCCACTCTCGAGTCAACACCCACGTTTTATTGTCCCATATACAATTATCTCTTTTTTTCATTTTACTTATTATGCTTATTTTATTTCTTAGCCCATGTGCTTAGTTAAACTTTCATCAACAATTATATTTCTTTTAAACGTTATCTTTTTAAGTTGTGTCTACATTAAAACATTAGGTAACTTATTTTTCATATATATAAGACTGGAGTAGTTCAATGCTTGAAGTATTTTTATTTTTATTTGGATTAGGTTGTGCACGCTTCAACTAATGTCATGAAATATACCATTTCTGACTCTACAATATTTTGATGTCAAATAAATTCATAAAAACTAAATTCTTAAATAAATATCCATTATGAATTAAACTCATAACCTTTTACCAATAAAATATTTTTATATAATCAAGAACATAATTCAACCAACATAATTTATGATAAGAAGTCATGAATTTAAATATCTCAATAATTAAATATTGTTGAACTAAAATGTGTTTTTTCATATTTTTGGAATGGACAAAAAAAATCTTTAATAATAAAAAAAAAAAATTAGACATGAGGTAAATTTATGTGATATTAGGCAAATTTAATCATCATGGAGTGACTCAAGTGATCAAAGAGAGTCTTGAGTTGCTTAAGGTGATGAGTTCAATCTATGGTAGCTAACTACCTAAAAATTAATTTTCTATAAGTGCAAAATGACCCAAACAGTCACATATATAAAAAAAAAAACAAAATACAGTGATATTATGCAAACTTTGTTTTTTTAATTGACCATAAAAGTTGAACAATAATTATTCCTCCAAACGATCTCGAGTGGTTATGGGATTCGGGGGATTTGGTAGCAAGGATAAAACTGTATATGGCAACCATCTCAAAAAAACTTTAAATGAAGTATACAAAATATTATATATGAATCTGAAGTGACTTAGTGGTCAAGTGAGTCTTGAAAAATTAAGAGGTTGATAAGTTTAATTTATGATAATCACTTATTTAAAAATTAATATTTTATGATTTTTTTTTAATATCCAAATGTTATAAGATCAATAAATATGTCTCGTAACAATAGTTGAAATGCCTGCAAGTTGGCATCAACAGTTACGAAAAAAAGTACTACGATGAATTTTAATGTTAATTCTTTGATTTTTTGTTATTAAACTCATTAAAATTTGGTTGACCTATGATTTTGTTTCTTGTATTTTGAATTTGTTTTATTTAAATCACTTAAATTTCAAATGTCCAATTTTAGTCAATATATTTAAAAAATGAAAAACTTACAAAATTAGTGAGAATAATTATAAATATGGTCACTTTAAAAAAATATATATAACAATTATAGTCATAGGTATTAACAATAATATGGTATTAATAATAAATAAAACTATATTAATACACAATACTATATTAATAACATATAATAATGTATTAATAATACATAATACTATATTAATAATAAATAATACTGTACTAATGAGTATTAATAATATCGTATTAAACTTTATTTATGGGTATAAATGCAAATATTTTCAAATTTGACTATATTTGTAATTATTTTATTAGAATTATCCATCCATTATAATTTCCTTAAAAAAATTATAAAATTAGTCTTTAAAAAAAATAATTTCTTCCTCTATAAATTTTAAAAGTATGCTCACTTTTTATTATTACATGTGTTAAAATATAACATGATTAAATCCATTTCGGTTAATATATCTTTCAATTTATCATAAGTATCAGATTTAAATTTAAATTTAATTTTTTTATTTTAGAAAAATAATGACTAAAATTAAACATTGTGTACAAACTAAGTCAATTCGCATTCGTTCTGTCAACTAAAACAAAATAAAGCTTAAATTAGATATTTTAACTTCAAAACTTTCTTCAACCCCATGAAAGTTGAAAATAAAAGTAAATATAAGAGCACTTAAGAGCCATCTGTCATTAGTTATTATAGATTGGTTGAAGTCTAAGTTATATAATGCTCAATTTATTTCACAAGCCTAATCTATCTAATAATTTTTAGGTACAATAGATAGTGGTTGGATTGAGTACTGGCTCTACAAATTTGTATTTTCAATATTTTATTGCCATCAGACACTAGAATGGCATTACAATCCAACCTTTATAAACAATAAATTATTATAGTAAATGAGGTTAAAGTAAGATGCGTTTGAGCCGTAGATTATCATAACAAAATTATAATCTCGACTTAAGTTACTATAATATAAGCTTATTATAATATTGATAGAAAATTATTATAGTTGAGATGAGATGTTGTAAGTTGACTCATTAATTATTATATTAGATTGAATCATTATATTCCAACTTAACTTATCCTTAAACTAAGGTCTAAATGCTTCCTAAGTCAGTTAAATAAAAAAAAAAAGAAGGTCCCTAAGTCAATGCTACTGCTGGTACTTTATTACATTTAAACATATAAAATTGTTACAATCGAATCTAAGTTGAAAGCATTTATTAGATTGTAATGAATACGGCTTTACTTTATCCTCTAATTTAGAGAGCTATTTGCTGAAATTATAAATTTTTGACTACCAATGATAAAAATCCCTATCATAATAATTGAAAAGCATTATTTTACAAAACCTTTGAAATAGAAAAGTAGAGGTTAAGAAAATAGATATGTTTGGTGGAATAGGGGATAAGATTAACAGAATTGGTGATTTTAAGGACTTGAAGGAATAATCAAGGGCATAGGTATTATGAATCTCATATTATTGCAACCAAAGTGGAAAGAGATAAATTAATAGCAAAAAGAAAGGAGAAGACCAATTTGATTTCAACCACACATACACAAATATCTTAAAGAAGGTTCATCCCAGTGGACCCCGCCAAATGAATGTGCTTGTACCATTTGATCCTCCAACTTTTGATCTCTTTCACCCTTTTTTTTTTCTTCTTTTTATTTATTTTTTTATTTGTATATGGTTAGCATGTTTAATAGCTTTTTAAACATTTAATTTAATCCCTAATAAAAACTTTAATTTTTAATTCGAAAAGGAATTATTAGACAGCAACCTACCACCTTGGAGGCTAACCAAACTTTATATACAAAATATTTTCTTTATAAACATTTACATAAGTCAATTTCAAGATATTTTAAGGGATGTTAGGGACGATGAGTTGATACTATTTTTGGTAGATAACTATTACAGATGAATGATTATTGTTTGTGTTTGACGTGAAAATAACTTTTTATTTTGTCAAGATATATATTATAAATCAAGGAGTTCGAATTCATATTACTACATATTAAGTAAAAAGAAATCAAGTAAAAAACAAATTTCAAATCTTCAAATTTTAATATAATATCAAGAGCAATTGTCATTTTTTATTTAAATTTCCATACAATATGTAAAGGGTAGGCTAGGGTTTAGGCGTATTTTTCGGTATACGACACGTCGACTCCTATCCTATCCTCGATTGGTTTGGTTTAAGTTGTCATCCATTGTGCCCCACCTCTTTGCAAATATGTTTGCTTTCATGATCTGGTTGGCTGGCTTGACAAACTTTGTACTTTTTGGTCCCTTGAGTTGTTTTTTTCTCTTTTCTTTTTCCTCTCTTCTATTGATGTTTTTCTTTTTCCTCTCTTCTATTGATGTTGACTCTAGATTGCATTGTAGATTATTTTAGGCAGATATTTCCCTAAGAAAGCCAATTCAAACCAGACACACAATGAAGTCACACATTTCCATGTGAAGTTTTTTTTTTTTTTTTTTTACGCAAAAGTTCATTTAGGATTGTGTTATGACTCGAGATTTTCTATTATTAATTAGTAATTTTAATTTCTATAATAATGCATGTTATAAAATTACGAGCATTTTGGTATATTATGGGCATTTTCCTAGTATGGGAACTCAAGGGATTAATTTGCAAATAATAATAATTTTTGGGTCATCATTTAATTATTGGTTAAATGAGGTTTGTGTTTGTATTTAATTATAAGTTTATTGAATATAAATACCAATTGTTAAAACCCTAGCCACTAATATTCTACACAACTTTCAAGGCGACCCCCTTGAAATCTCATTCTCTATTTGTTTTTTTGAAAAAGGTAAACTTCATTCATCCAAGGAAACCAATACACCTATAACTCCCATTTAAGAAACCATAAACAGATTTGACTCCACATGTTGGAGCGTTATCATTCAAAAGAGAAGAACATAAGTTAAGGCCTAAATTATTTGTAGAACCAAATGTTCATGCCATGGTCTTGTCCGGGATGGAGATTTGAGACTCCACGAGGACTACACCTAAATCTATCATCACCACCATTACGGGGTTTTTTATAGTCTTTGGAAGGCAATCGATCGTCCATCTCACTCACTGAAGAGTAGGACCTTACTAAAGAAACTGGAACAAGGTTAACCCCGAAAAAAGGAAAAACCTTCACCTGCCTCATAACATTCGTTTCCCATTTAAATTTCAAACCTTTATTAATAAGCTCAAACCTTGATCGCAGCACATCACACTAAAAGGAATATCTATCAGCAAACCATTTCCAGCCACCAAAAACTAAAAACTTAACTCTTAATCCTAGCCTAACAGCAGACTAAGCAGCCACAATATAAGAAACCCACAAAATTGGAACAAAACAACGAAGGAAAAAGTTAAGATAAAGCAGTTTTTCGGATGGTTCAGGCGGACCAATGAGGAGAATTGATGGTCAGACTGGATCGATGTAATTGGCGGTCCACCCATAGTCACAAACTAGATTGGTGAAGTTCATAGATTTTTAGTAAACTGGACCAAACTCTTAATTCTGCGAAGCCAGCTAATAGACCCAGTTAGACTCACCTCGAGCCATACGTCACGCAGACCTTTCTGTCCGAGTCCAGATGTCCATCCTTTTTGCACTTTCTAACTTCGAATGCAGCTTTTCCTCCTATGCCGGAAAACACGCATGAGCACCGCTGCCTTTGCTTGTTGGTGGATTCGTCTTCTTCCTAAGAAAATCATCTTTTTCCTTTAAGTTTTCACCATTGCTGCTTAACTTTCGAAGCTTAACAAGGGACTTCGACTCTCTTTTGCTCGTACTCTCCACCTCTGAGACCTTTTTCATCAGCCATGGAGACACCCTAACTTCGATTTTCTTCCCCCGTTCGAAAAGGAACACCCCTCCAATCTTCGATCAGTTACCTTTCAAAGATATTTTACCCTTCATTTGGGATAAAAGTGAGCGGTTCCTTGCTAATGCTCTTAGCCCACTAAAATAGATGGTAAAAAACATATCAGCAGACCCATGAAGTCTCTAGGAAAGAGTCGACATAGTTTCGACATCTCTATCGAACACATCTGGGTAAACTCCTTACGCAGCTCCCCACGAGCTCTAACTACCTTACTCACTATCGAGCCCCAAACCACCCACAACCTAAACTCCAAAGAGAACACGTTGGGGTCCAAAAAAGAACATAATTGTGCCCAAGATCGCTCTCAATCAAATCTCTAGTGAGATTTTCTCGAAGCCAAGAGAGTATTTGTCTCTCTCTAAAACTTTGAGATAGACTCAACCTCATCTTACCTTGCAATCTCGTTCTCTAGTATTTTATATTCTAGTTTGTGAAATTTGATTCTAACAGCAACAACCGAATCCCTTTGTTCGATTTTCGTGCAAAGCCAATCCGCTCCCCCTCACATTCTTTTTCTTCTTCATTTTCAAAGTGACATCACCGTTGGATCTTTTCCTTCACCAGAATCTACCATTAGAGCCACCATGAAACTTCAATTTGAAAACCACAAACTCCGATTTTGAACCCAGAACGCACGTGCTATCTCTGCGACTCGATTCGCGCGAGACCTACGACTCCATTCACACGAGATATCGTGTTAAAACTGAATGTCAATGCTTAATACATCTTGGCGAAGCAAGGTCTTTGAACATCAACAACTCAGCTCTAATTCAGTCAGTTAAGGTCAAACAAACTTAACACTAAGAACAGCAAAAGCAGACCCAACAGATTCACAACCACTAAAAGCTACCTAAGGCTCTAACCACCTGTCTTCTCTACCTATTGCGAATATAAAGATCACACTTTATAAAGCATAAGAGAGTGAGAGATAGTGATTAAAAAAAAAGTGAATGTATGTAAGGGTGTGTTGTATTGTTGAAGTTCAAAATGCAATACTAACCTGTGTTCTCTTCCGTGGAGGTAAGCCTTTGTTGCTGAACCACGTAAATCTTATTGTTCTCTTATCTTTCTCTCTTCAATCTTCCGCATCTTCTTGTCTTCTATTCATCCGTGTATGAGAACTCAAAGAAAACATAGAAGAAGTCAGAATCAGAGAAAAAGTTAGATTAAAAAGAGATAATTCACAGAAGATGAAAACGAGAGGAACGCACCTGTTTCGTTGATCTTCATCGTGCTCCCTGGCAAAATTTCCAGAGCTTCACCGTCAAGAAGAATTGCATGAAGAATTAGGGCAAATGATGAATAGTGAAGAGCAAAACCCTTTTGTTCCAAGCTAAAAGGCAAGCTGGCAACAGTCGCACAAGGAATCGACAGCTGCTACTCATGGTAGCCAATTCACAATCGTCCATCACTTATGCATTGGATGAATTGCGGCCGTCCATCTGGTTTCACTAAAGAACATAAATTTTTTGGGCTGAGATCTTTGGCAGTGTTGAATTAAATCCAAATTTTGAAGGCCTAAAATTTAACATTTTGAACAACCCAGCTATCAAATCGTCCTAGATCCGACAGAGATCCAAAGAAATATGAATTCGCGTGCTTCAAGCTCGTATCCGCCTTGTAATGTGCCAGACCCTACCCAATAGTGTCAACCTAGTTTTGACAATGTGCCGGTGCTTGTGCTCGACACGACCATTTTGAGCAGACGTATAGGGATAAGAAAACCAAGAGGTGATACCTAAATCAGCACATATTTTTTTCACCTGGTGATATTGCCCACCATTATTTGACTGAAGGGTCTTAATCGAACACCCATATTGATTATTCACCATAGCCAAAAAGTGTTGGAAAGCACGCAATGTATCACTCTTTAATTTGAGGAGATATATACAAACAAAACGGCTATAATCATCAATAAAATGAATATAGTATCGATAGCCATCAGATGACAGAACAGGTGCAGGGCCCCATAAATTAGTATGCAATAATTCAAACAGATGTCATGCATGAGAATGAGACAAAGAGAATGGTTGATAGTGCATTGTTCCAAGTTTGCAGGATTCACAAAATTGATCTTGATCATTTAAAGAAACTGGTAGATTAAAATTTTGCAATATGCAGTTTAGAGTTTTAGAAGTTGGATGTTCTAAGCCTTGATTCCAAACATACTTGGACACCGCCACATTTATTGAGTTTGTCCTAGGTAAAACAAAAGCAGAACAAATTAAAGGTTTACTTCCTAACTACACTAGTTCCACTAATCGACCGTGCAATGAACCCATCATGGTGCCACTTGTAATTTGATATAGCCCATCCTTAAGCACCCCTTTCAAAACCATTCTGCCAGTACAAATATCCTTCACAAAGCAAGAAGAACCATGAAACTCAATAAATACATCATTATCATGGGCAAGTTGGACACACTAACCAGACTTTTAGCAATAGAAGACACACATAACACATTTGCAAGTTTCAACCATCCATCAGATGTAGATAACATAGAAGACCCAACATGTGTAATTAACAGTTTGTCACCATTACCAACAGTGACAGTTTCATTACCTCCATACTCGGTGAGATTGGCCCTGCTGCTATAGTCAGACGTGACATGATTTGATGCTCCACTATCCATGTAACAATTTGGATCAACGCAATTTCAGGGCATGCAATAAATGAATTGGAGTGCTGTTAAGCATGGAAAACTTGTGGATGAGTGAACATCATGCTACTAGAGGAACCTAAAGGACCATATAGGCTAGTATTCTATTGTGGACCTCAGTATTGATTGCGGCTTTCATTATGTTGCTGGTTGCGTTGTTGATTAGGAATAAACCTATCAAGATAAATGTTACCAGTTTCACCGAGTCAACCATAGACATAGCACATAGTTCTACTGTGATTGATGGAGTTACTCCTGCGCGCGCGGGCTGCCCAGCCCGCCTCCTACGCGCGCGTGGGCTGCCTAGCCCACCTCCTGCGCAAGAGTGGGCTGCCCAGCCCGCCTCATGCACGTGCGTGTGCTCACTTGGACGGCAGTTGGCGGGTTGGGTCACCGACCCTATCGGGTCGACTCTGACCCAGTAGGGTCAACAGCTGACCCAGTCG
The DNA here is from genome assembly GCA_037833695.1 of Sechiopsis laciniata. Lineage (NCBI taxonomy): Eukaryota > Viridiplantae > Streptophyta > Magnoliopsida > Cucurbitales > Cucurbitaceae > Sechiopsis > Sechiopsis laciniata. Next base: position 2,195 of record JBBMKA010025147.1, on the reverse strand, counting down.
GGTCCGTTCGACCCATTTCACCTTTTTTACCATATTTTCCCCATTTTAGCTCCAATTTACGCATCATTTTCACCCATATTCATCATTTTTCCTTATCTACGCATAAACCTTATTTGGGGCTCGACCCAAGAAAGAAAATTTACCTAAAATAGAAATATTTACCCAAATAGGAGAATATTTCCATAAATCAATGTTTATTTTTACAAAAGTGGTCACCTACTCGCCTCATATATATATGCAAGTCATTTAGTCAAGAGGTAAGCTAATTAAAAAAACCCTAAACTCGACTCACCTAACCACCTCTTTCAATCTCGACTGCCTCAGGCATCGGAGGCGGCGTGGCTCACTCCACACCGGTGTCTAGTTCTTGTTTATTTTGCAGGTAATTCATCTCCGATCGGATATAAATTCACTGTTGATCTCGAAGACCAAATTTCGGCATCAACAGTTGGCGCCGTCTGTGGGGACGAGTTTGTGCTTTGCCTAGAAACAAGCTGCTAACGCTGCTCTTCACCATCGAAGATGAGTACGAGTCTTAATAACCGAGGTCAGGAAGTCGAGTCTGACGACGAGAGACATCCTAGAAGGATAGCTGTCCGAGGTGGTACCGAGACAGAATAAAATTCAGGAGTAGGCGGGGTCGTGCAGACCACCGTCCTAGAGTGTTCGTCTGATCCGAAGGTAGCCGCATTGGAAAGAAGCGTGCAAGACATGTCAGAGGCGATTGGACGACTAACTGAACTGTTCCGGACACCGTCACTAGTCATCCCGGTGGTCACGAAGCACCAGAGGCGGGCCCTACCAACGGCACAGCCACTTGCTAGAGTGGAGCCAATAGCGGAGCTAGAAAGCATTCGAAAGACACAGCCTCCATGGAAAAACTACCCTAGGACGGGCAGAGAACATGATGGACCTGACCTAGCAAGTATTGCAAGAGAGCCCGACACGACACCTCTACGCAGAGATCCAGTGAAAAGGAAGACGCCTATGACTAATGAACCAGCCAGGACCGCGAGCGAGAGAGTAAGACCTGTAGAGCGATTAACCCTTTGAGGGAATGATCGACATAGAGAACCAATGGAACGCACCCAAGTCACCTCCGAAGTGGGGGAGTCTCAATCCCAGTCGAGGTCGGTCCGAAGCCACAACAGATATTCTCGTGGTACGTCGAGTATGTCAAGATCGAAAAGAGAAACCAGATCGATAGAGGTAAGGAGCAGCGGAACTGACCAGGGATCCGATTTAAGGGAGCTAATCAGCCTTCAGCGAAGGGCGCTAAGAGATGGATCAGAAGGCCAGCCCTAGATGGTCGAGTTAAAAAATATCCAAGACCAGCTAGGAGACATGAAGAAAGCACAAGATCAAGATGAACTCGACCTGGATAGCCTTGTCGACCAGGTAGACCCACCCTTCACTGATGAAATAATGTCCGAAGAAGTACCGACCAAGTTTAATCTACCCACGATGAAGGCATATGATGGCTCAAAAGACCCGATGGAGACCTAGATACGTTCCGGTCATGGATGGAACTCCATGGAGTTCGAGACGCCATTAAATGTAGGTCATTCTCCTTCACCCTCACCGGAGCTGCTCGTAGATGGTTTAGACAATTGAAGCGAAAGTCCATCTCTTCCTTCCGAGAATTGGCAAAAGCTTTCATTACCCAGTTCTTAGGAGGTCGCGACCAGAAGAAACCAGCCACACACCTACTCACAGTAAAACTCGGTAGCTACGAGACACTTCGAGAGTATGTGACGCGATTCAACAACGAAGCATTACAAATCGAAGGATATACCCATGGCGTAGCACTGACAACAATCGTCACCGGGTTAAAAGATGAAAAGTTTCTATGGTACCTAGGAAAGAAGGCGCCTGCCAGTTACGTAGAGGTATTGACACGGGCTTAGAAGTACATGAGCGCAGGAAAATCTCGAAAAGCTCCTGAAGAGAAGTGCACCCACACCGAACGGGAAAGGCACGTTGATCGACTTGAGCATGAGCGAACAGAATCTTGAAAAAGACAATTAAATGATAGATCAGAAAACTGAGACAAATCGAGTCACCAAGGACTACCGCCCAGCAAATTTAAAAAATACACACCTACCGTGGTTCCCTTAAAGCAAATATTAATGGAAATTAAAGATAAGGAAACTCTCAGGTGGCCCAACAAAATGAAAATAGGGTCGCATAGGAGG
>JBBMKA010025086.1:5455-26672 GCA_037833695.1 Sechiopsis laciniata | reverse complement strand
CCCATAATATTAAGTCTTCCCCAACATTAATCAAAGGCGGCCACAGGGCCGTAATCTCCCTCCATCTTTCAGATTCGTGATCCAGCAGAGGCCGGAACGGCCTAAAATCCCAGTCGTTCGATTGAGGATTCCACACTTCCGCAACTGTGCTGAATTTATTGGAAGCAAGAGCGTAGCATTTGTGGTGAGATAAGAAAAGAGGCCCATGCTCAGTCCATGGGTGAAACCAGAACATAGTTTTGTGGCCATTGTTGACTTTCCATTTTATGTTTGGAGACATGATATCTTTCATAGTATTTATATGGATCCATGGCGAACGCGAGCTGCTGTGTCGACACATTGAAGGAATGTCTCCAGGAAACTGAGAGGAGTACTTGGCATGAATCACTTTTCTCCATAAAGAATCAAAGTCCGTCAAGAATCGCCAGTACCATTTGCCAAGCAAAGCCTGGTTATGAGCATGAATATGTTGAATGATCAGCTTGGGTTTTGAATTCTCCATTCCCAATTGATATAATCTCAATTTTTTTTTATATCGACACCAATTATAAAAATGTAAAATTTCTATAAGTATTGCAACGTCACCAATTAAATTATCTTCTAATATTACAGAATAAAAAAGATAAAACAACAGGATGAAGTTTCAGTGCCATCAATCGTAGCATTCTCGTTGGTGATATAGAATAAAACCTTCCATTGAATTCTATCACGGGTTGAATTCTATCACTGCTTGAATTTTCAATCAGTAGTTGATGATAGAAATTAATGTGTTATAGATGAATTATTTTAGAAATTGTGCTGCAAATATAATAGATGAGGTAGAATATGTTGTTGATGGTAAATTCTCTATTATAAATATAGTATTTTTCTTAAAATATATCATTTATAGCACATTCTGATTTCATATATCTATTAGTGAATTGATTGAATTTATTACTAAATTGATTGAATCTATCAGTGGAGTGATGGAAGACTATTAGTGAACTGATTGAATCTATCGGCAACCTGATTGAATATATCGGCGAACTGATTGAATCTATTAACAGAAAATTGATTGAATCTATTGAATCTATTAGTGGACTAATTGAAAGCTATTAGCAAATAGATTGAATTTATCAACAAACGGATTGAATCTATCAACAAAGTTTTTTTGAAAAAAGATACGATTCATACCAAAAGCATGCAAGGTGCATGCAAGAATTACAAAAAAAAATTCCAATTTAATGCAATGGAAGCAATGTCATAGTTTCTAAAGAGCGTAGATTTATAGCACTTAATGTTAATATTTTCCAAAATGAAATCAGTATGCTTGTTGAAGTGCTTAGTTATGTGCATGATGTCCATCACCTTTTTTATATGGGCAGCAACCGAGGGAGAAGGGCCATGTCGAGAAGAAGAGGGTAGTTTTGTAATAATTTTCATAGTATAGTTGCATTGAGAAAAAAGGTGATCAATTGTCTCATTTTCACACTTACAAAGTGCACACCAATTTGGGCAAAGATGGTGTTTGGGATGTCTTCTTTGCAACGTATCCGCCATGTTAAGCCTAGAGTTGTATAGAGTCCACAAAAAACTTTGATGTTTTTGGGGATGATCGATTTCCAGAAATTCATAGAAAGATAAGCACCATGCGATCCATGTTGACCATCAGATATTAATAATTTTAAAGAACTAACCGAGAATATATTATCATTGGTCGGCCTCCAAATCAAAAAAATATGGAGGATTATATCATCCAAACTTTATTTTACATACTCGGTATTTAAATATGAAATGTTGTAATAGAAAACTCATAAATTAAAAAAATAGCTACTGAAGTTATTATATTAAACACAATAGATTTTATTTTCATACGTATTTATATTTAATACCATGCATGATAATGGATGAAAAGATTCAAAATATAGGTCGTCGATTTTTCGTCAAAGTTTTATTCTCATTAAACAGATGCAAAACTGGAGACATTCAAAATTTCAAATTCCTTACAAAATTCAAGAACAATCATCTCGTGTTTTACAACCATAATTCTAGCAACCATACTAGCCTATTTTTTTTCTTATGGAAACGTTCTAGTAAATGTTTATGTAATTTCGATCGGTCACGAAAATTTTGTTGTTCTTCCTTTCCTTGGAACTAGGTGTGAGTCTGATAGCTCTTGGAGAAAACGAAATTAGGCTAGTTTATTAGGCAGTTGTTTTACAATTTGGAAGCATAAATCAATTAGGTAGAAGTAAAACGTGAAGGAAAACGCTAGAATTGCAATCATTAACTCCAAAGCATGAATAAGGTCAGCATTCGTAACCTTTGATGAAAATAGAAAAAAAGTGGAAGCCAGACTTTACCATCTGGTTGGTTGCCAAGAAAATGGAGTCTATTTAAGGAAAGCAAGACAGACTGCACTTTAACATCTGGTTGGTTGGCAGAGAGCCATTTCAACAAAAGTATTCGCTGATGTAGAGGCAATTAGAAGGTGTTCGTGGAAGCCATTGACAACGGAGACTACACATCTAAATCAATCGCACCATTTCACTTTATTCTTTTGTATTAGGAGTAGCGTAACTTAGATAAATTTATCTTTACAATAACTTAGCATTCATATCATTCTAACCAACATGTCTATTTGATTATAGCAATGGTGAAACTGCATATATAGCATGTATGGTAGGGTTGCGAGTGATAAGATTCTACAACGTTGTGATTTATTAGAAGTCTACCCACATGTGCTAACCTCTAGTGCACTCGAAAGACAGAACTGGAGGAAGATCCAATGAAGTACGTTAGGCTGATGCGAGATCTATCACTTGGTTAAAGAGTTAGAAATAACCTTACTAATACTTACGGTGCCTTGCGCTAGTATGCGGAACAGCAACGAAAGCTAGGTTTAACATAAATCAAGGAATGCAGAAGCAATCATTAGGATAAGGGAAGTTTGGAGTCGAACTCACTACTGTCGCATGCCTAGCATCTTTTATGTACAAATTTCACCTAAGTTATTGCATTTTTATCATACAAATTCTAAACCACACTCAACCCAACACTAATTCTATTATTTTCCTGTTTGACTCTTGAGTTAGTGAGTTTAAGCCTAAACATCAATCCCTGTGGAGAACGATAAATAAATACTTATCACTTGTTGCGATTTGACTGCGTATACTTGCGTATAACTGCAATTTGATACTTAGCTGTTAGTAATATCATCTTACTTAGATAAAAATAGGACACATAGTCGAACCAATCCATCGCGGTCAAGTTTTTGGCGCCGTTGTTGGGGATTGATATATAGGATTAGACTCAGTAATTTAGGAGTAGTTCTTATTGACAAAAGGCTATTCACTTTGTTTTCAGGAAAACTCAAAGTGCGACATCCTAAAGGGAAGAAGTCCCATTACATCTCCACGAGCAGCAACAGCAGAAAATGGCTTACAATCACTTTGCGAACCAGTTATGGAACAATAAGATTGCACCTCTGCAACCGTGTTATTTTCAGCAACCAGGCTATGAGGAAGAGCCATACACAACAGATTTCTATCCAACATATCTCTACTGGGGAAACCAGCCGCAACCAAAAAATTGTCAAAATAACCATTTCCTGGAACCACCAAATCTGCTAGGAAGGGTACAATGCGATGAACAGTGCGTGGGGATCTGGGCGTCATAAACCTAGATATCTTATGCAATAACACGAAAAAACACTAGAAGAAGATATGCGGAGAAAACGACGAAACTGGATAAGGGAAAACGACATCACTTTATCACCTCCTCCACCAAAATGCGAGCAGGAATCATCTCTGGAAGAATCAATAAAGTTGGTAAATTTTGTTTTATGTACGCAAAAAGCTTAAACCAATGAAACGTAAGGTAAATTTTGAATCTTGTAGGAACATTTTGTACATATGGGATTTGAAGATTGAGAATTTGGATAATATATGTTGGCAGGTGTTCTATGCAAGGGACTTTAGAAATAATTAATTTAAATGAATTTGGATTTTATATGATAAAACAAATGGTAAAATATAAGTCTTAGTCCTTATGAGTTGATGAAAGTTAGAGTTTTGTCCTATGAGTTCATGAAAGTTAGAGTTTAGTTCTTATGATTTCAAAAAGTATAGTTTAGTTCTTATGGTTTGAAGAAATATAAAATTTAGTCCATATGGTTTTAAGAACTATAACTTAGTCCCTATGATTTGATTTCTAATCGTTAGCTAATTAAGTACTTGAAAGTTAATTATTCATGTGTCAATGATAAAATTATGAGTTAAGTGATTGATATAACAAAACAAATCATATCATTTATGCATAAATAATGAAGTTTCATGTATTTAATACGCCAGGGATTAAGTACAATAAAAACTAAATTTTAGGTTTTATAAAACCATAGAAAACATAAGGACTAAATTCTAACTTTTTTCAAAGCATAGGAACTAAACACTAGTTTTTGAAATCATGAGAACTAAATTCTAACTTTCTTCAAACTATAGGGACTAAACTTATATTATACCCTAAAACAAATAGTGAAAGTTTTCATGACTACTTTTGTCTGTATTAAACTTCTAAAAAACGAGAAAAACACCAATAAGATACATATATAGATGATTTCCCACCTTTAACCAACTAGAACAAAAAGAGAATAGGAATAACAAGCATTCATTCTGTACTTTGAAACTGAGATTGAACCAGGGCAAATATGTTTAAAAACTAGCTACCCTTTTTTTTAATCATATATTTATATATATAAATTTCTTATAGCATACAAAGCAACAAAAACTAAAAAATAAATGTCAATTAGTCACCTGTCAATGTAGAAAAACCCAAGATTGGGACATGTTTTGAGGATTTGGTTTGCAGTGTAGAGTCCTTAAAGCAAGAATCGCTACAAAACAGAAACACACAAAAAACAAAATCAAAGAATCCAAACAAAGCATTCGAAACTACATTAACAAAATTACAAATATGTTTTTTTATCCCGTTTTGGTCTACGAAGAACATGATTTTGTTGCTTTATTAACAAAATTACATGGTCAGGTGACTAATTGGCATTTATTTTTTAGTTTTTGTGCTGTGTATGCTATAAGAAATTGTTATATATGACCAAAATAGGATAAAAAAAACTATTTGTAATTTCGTAGTTACCTTGTTAGCTTTACTCTACTTGAGGTACTCTTCTATAACTCCAGCATTGGTGGAAGAATGGGAGGAAGCTGCAGCCAGACCAAAAAGAGAAGCACCAAGGAAAAGAAGCGCAGTTTTCCTTCCTTCAATTTAAACTTCAAGAACCATAGTCGATGCTGAGTTTCAAGCTAAGCTCGACAATAAGAAAGTGTAGGATAAGATTGAACAAACCACTGTCGCAAATGAGATAGTTGTCGAACGCGGCCGATTGAGCCCTTTAAGTGAAGAATCGCCTTGGGGTGCTCGTATCTGTAAACGGGAGGAACGCCTGAAACCTAAGATCCCTGCCATCGCAAATGAGATAGTCACTCTCATGCATCACAAAAATACCTCAAGCTATTTTGAAGTGTTGAAGAGTTTTTGGATTTTTCCTCTTCTTTTTTAAACACTTAAGAAAAATTCTACTTAATTTATTTTGTGATAATTGACATTTTGTGTACGTCAATAAAAATATCTTTAAAGTTAACACACATAGAGCGTCAACTAAAACTTAGCCATGAAATTAAAGAAAATTTCAGTGTTTTTTTATCTTTGTTGATGCTCTTTATGTTTAAAGTATGATTACTTGACGTTTTTTTCTAAAAAAACGTCAAGTATTTAAAATAAGCGATCGTCAACTATACTATTTTTTGTAGTAGTGTTTGGCTTTAATCAACTGTTTTAAGATTTTTGACTGCTTTTTGGAAGTTGTGAGAACTATTCTATTTTCACCAAGGTATTTTCATCTTCGTTTAATTGCTTCATTGTTCTCAATAATTTCTCCAATTTTAGTCTTGATATTTGGTAGAGAATGTCGATCTCGGTTTAGATTTTTGCTATAGTAGAGAAGTTAAGAAGGCATTTTTTTTTTTTTTTATATTCATGAGTGTCAAAGTCAACTTGCACGTATCTTGACTATTGTTAATGTTGTCTGGTGTGTTCTCTTGTTCTTCGTTTTCAAGTGGCAAATCATCATTCTCATGGATATCAAACTTTTGGATGAAGAAACTAATATGAAGCATTTCGATGAGGTTGTAAGAATTATTTAGATGAAAGGCCTTCTTTGGGGAGCATGTATGTTCAAATACCTTTCGTATCAATCTATCATTATCGTGACCTTATTATAAATTAATGAGAATATTTGATCGGTTGTTTCCTCAAATTTTCATGATTTTATATTATTCTTTCTCCATCCACACTAGTTCATTTCCCATCAAGATGAAAATGCAATATGAAATTTATCCAGGCTCCTTTTTATCCCGTTTTATAATTGTACAAAGCGCTATCTAATGTATCTATTTAATCTCACATTTGCTCTTTGAGTATTGTGAACTATAATTGATTGTTATATCATTTAATGGATGTGTTTCGACCCTTTTCATTTTAATGGCAACTAAACTCGTCCTTGTCTTCAAATGAATTATCATAATTACCTTTTCTATTCTAATTTCCTTTCCCATTATGGTTATCTATTATTTTTATTTTTGTATTGTTTTTCTTTAACCATAATTGCTCAAGTTTTTACTAAAGTTAGGCATAGTTTTAAGTTGATCTTGAGTGAAGATAGAGGTTGAGGCATCCACATTACTAACATTAGTATCACTAAGTAATTTTTTTCCAATTGTATCATCTGAAGGTTGGTTATTAGTGATACTACTTTCTGCCATGTCTAATTCTGATGTTGCTTGTCTAGTAGTGTCATCAGAATTTTTTCTTGTTTGAGACCTCTCTTCAAGACTTGAATTGTCCACAAAATCACGTTGAATATTAATGATTGATGGGCAATTTAAGTTAGAGTTGTGGGATTGTTGAACCACTTCATTTTCCTTGTATATTTCACTGATCTCAGTAGGTTCAATCTCTTCATTGTGCATCACCTTCAAGAATTGGTGCAGTGAATTCACTAACCTTACTTATCTCAGATTGTAAGTTCTTTTCATGGAAAGGTTCTTACATAAAATGTGTGTTTTCCCAAGTACTATCATGAATTCCAGTAGTTATGGATGGGTTGGATTCCCATCCATAATCTTTCCTTATCCTTTGCCCAGGTTGATCTTGTTGGACAGACCTACCTTTTGAAGTTATATTTAAAGGTGAATCATCAACAAATTGAGATGAATTTCTATTACCATTTTGGTTCATCCAACCCTCCAAGTCTTTGAATTCAGTGACTTCTAGATGGGGAGAGGTTGAGGTAGATGTGTGTGTTTGAGGTTGAAAAGGATATAGATCTTCATCAAAGATCACATGTTGGGAAATATATATACGGTTTGTTCTAGGATCTAGGCACCTATATCCTTTATGTATTGCACTTATACCCAATAAACACACATGGATGAATTCTTTTTTCAAATTTGTTGCGAGTGTAATTTCTTAGATAAGGAAAACACCTGCATCCGAACACTTTCAAGCTATCATAGGTGGGTTCCCTCTTATATAAGAGATTGAACGGGGTGTCCATATTTAAGGATTGACACGACATTCTATTTATAAAAAAAAACAGCCGTCAAGAAAGCATCTACCCAATACTTAGTAGGTACATTCCCTTGAAATAAGAAAGTCAATCCTGTTTCTACAATGTGTCCGTTCTTTCGTTCAACTACTCCATTTTGTTGAGGAGTATAGGGACAACTGTACTAATGTTGTATTCCTCTTTCCTCAAGGTATTTCTTTAAAGCATGTGAGGTAAATTCACCACCCCCATCACTTTGTAACACCTTTATTCTTTTTTCAAACCTAGCTAGTTTCCGTCATGGTTTGAAATTTCACAAAGCACTCATAAAATTCAGATTTTCTTTTAAGAGCATATATCCATGTAAATCTAGATAAGTCATCCACAAAACAAGCATAATATTTAAAATTTTGACAAGATGGAGTTGGAGCAGGTCCCCAATGATCACAACAAACTTTGTCCAAAATAGACATACTAGAGTTTAGACTTGACTAAAAAGGTAAATGTGATCTCTTGCTCAATTGACACACACTACAAACTTTTTCAAGTTTTTCCCAACTAGAGACATTGATAAACTCTCTATTGCTCAAAAGTTTCAAGTAACCTTCATTCAAGTGACCCATCCTCCTATGCCAGATGGAAAAATGAGCTTTACTAGAGTCAAGATAAACTTGTTCATTCTTTTTCTTTCGTGAGCCTTCAACATCTAAAGCATAGAGACTTTCTGTGTTATGCCCTCTTGCCAATATCTCCCCTTCTTTGTTCTTTACAAAGAAAGAGTCAGCAGTAAAGGTTGTTAAACAGTTATTATCTTTAGCTAATTTGCTAATAGAAATTAGGTTCTTTGACATGTTAGGAACTACCAGGACATCTTTGAAGGTTATCTTTCCATTGTTTGTTTTAAAAATACTTTGACCAACATGAGAGATTTTTAAACCACGACCATCACCTATATAGATAGAGTCATTACCAGTGTAAGGAGTAATTAAAACTAGCTTACCGGAGTAGTTTAGAATGTGAGAAGTGGCTCTTGAGTCTGCGTACAGGTTTGGATCCCCAGAATTTCCTAGGTGGAAAGCAGCAAGTGCTCTTGTGGTCCTATGTTCACTTAACTTGGGCTCCATAAGTGGCAGATTTTTTGTTTGAACTTGAGATTTTTGATGAGTAGATGATCTACCTTGGTAGGTGTTTCTTCCCTGAACAGGTTGATGAAATTGCGGTTGAAAATTTCTTTGGGACTAGTTTTGTTGAAAGCCCATACCTCTTGAGGAGAAGAATCGGCCCTTTCCTCGAGTTCTTCCTTTTTTAGTACAGAAAGCTTGGTTGTGATCTAAAACCACACTTCTTTCTTCTTCATCTTCAAGCTCTAATTGTTGCTCATAATTTCTTAAGGCTAAAAGAAACTGATTATATGTAGGGTAAGGAGGTTTTGACAACATAGCTGTTCGGAACTCCCTATATTTGCTTCCTAATCCACTAGATAGATGCATAACTTTAGTTAGATCATCAAGAGGTTTCTTCACAGCAGCAAGTTTATCACAAATGCTTTTGAATTTCTTGATATATTCATCAAGTGACTGACTTCCCTTCCTCAAATTTATTAAGGCTTCATTAAGGTGAAGTTCATTTTCTTTGGTCATAGTAAGAAGTAGTTCTTCTAGACATCTCCATACCTGATGTGCCATTTATGTTCCTTCTAACTGCACTAAGACATCTTCTGAAATTGTTCCTAGCAGCCAAGAGATTAGGAGGCCATCATTGTTTACCCATGTATGATGTTCTTTTTCAGACTTATCGCCTTTTTCATCCTTATCATCACTATTTTTCTTCTCAGCTTCCTCAAGACAGTCCCTATCTAGATGTTTTTGTAATCCCAAATTCCTTATGATAGGAAAAAATTGAGATTTCCATAGTAGATAGTTGGTTGGAGTGAGCTTGATGGATATGAGACTTGAGCATTGATGAAATGTTTGGATTGAGAGTGTAGCTTCTGATTTTTCCATAAGACAGTGTTGATGTAATTAGTTTTCCTTTGATGCAAGCTCCATAAAACGAACAGATGGTGAAATAAAAAATAATAAAAACTTATTTGCCATGTTTACAGAAATGAAAGGTCACAAAGGTGATAGCCTTTTCACAACTTCCACAGGGGAAAACGAGGAGACAAGGCAGAGGAATATGAACCACTGTTTGAAGAGAAAGGCAACAAAGGAAAAAAATTGTATTTTGCTATTACATCAACTTGAATACAATTTGAGAAGAAACTTAAATAAATAAGTAGCACACAACAGAAGCCAACGGGCAAAATAAAAAGAGCAAACCGTTGGTTTGATAGCAGCAGTTTGTAGACTCGGGTATGATGATTACTGTCATTTTCCATTAAATTCCTTGATTTAAAGTTGCCATTTCTTTTAGAGTTGTCGACTGAGGGTGCTGCTGGTAGGGATAAGCTATCCATAATAGTAGATGACTTTTTGCTTTTGTAATCCATTCCTTTACACACTTTATTTTCACTAATGTCTTCACATAAATCCCATGTATCCTGTTGTTTGTTTCAAACATCATCAAAATGGATAGCACAAACATCACAAATGTATTATGTTCTTTATTATATTTTTTAGTTGAAAATTTATTATAAATTGTAATAAATAAGTTACTATTTGAGTTTTGTTAACAGATTGATACAAGAGGGTCATACACACGAGATGAGCTGGAAGAATTGCGTGTGGAATATGTTGAATTTTTAGTACTCTACATGTGAGTTGGATACAGTGTGTATAGAAGGGTATTTTGTTGGTAGTTGAATATATTTCGAAACACTACAAACTTTGAACAAACATATTTTATCTTCTTTTTTGTGTATACAGTTAGTTTTGGAAATAGTTGGGTTATTTGTTGGAATGTGGTATTTTTTGGAATGGGTAATTTTTGTGTATATTTACGAAGACGACTTTGAAAAACATTTCAAAGTTCAAAATGTGGTCTCATATACTTCCTTTGTGGTTTAGTTACTATTGAAAATATATATTATTTTTATGTTAATTATGTTGAAATATTTTGTAATTTATAATTAGAATTCTCTCCAACCATATATCATTTGATAGGTTAAACGGGAAATCTATATATCATTTGACATGATAAACAGTAAAAATTGAGAAATTTGACCAAATTAAAAAAAAAAAAAAGTATATTCCTTGACGTTTACTACATGTCAACAATAATGACAATGTTGACATTCGATAAACGTCAACCTTTTTTATAATGACGTTTTTGGAAAAAAAAATTGACGTTTACAAACTGTCAACCAATACTTTCATTGACGCATACCGAACGTCAACTCATATACATTTACTTGACGTTTCGAGACTACTGTTGACATTCACAAGACGTTAACAAAACACATCGTTGACGTTTATAGATCGTCAACCAAACCATCACATGATGCTTATTATGTGTCAATCACTTATGGTCTTGAAATTTTGAACTATAGTGACTTTAGTTGACAGTGAATTTGTTGACCTAGACTGTACAGTTGACATTCTGTGCGCGTACACTATCTTATGTTTTGTAGTAGTGACTATTATATACTCCTTAATTTGATACATATATCGAATAAAGGGTCTGATACTTTGGTTTTATCCATTAGACCTCAAACTAATCGAAATGGTTGTCATCAGTTATATATATATGCATGATCTTCTCCCTTCCTTACCAATGTGGGACAAGGGCTCCTATAGCATTTTACACAGAAAAGTAGCCTTCTTTTTATTAAACAAAACAAAAACTGATGTATAAATACTTGGCCTAAAGAAAGCTAAAAATAATAGACGGTTGTTTAGTGAATTCCATAAAAACATAATGCATAAGCCTTCTAAAAACCATAAAAGGGACAACAAGTAACTAATTTAAACAAATCAACATGCCAAAAGGAGCAGTGACATCACGTGTACAGGTAACCAAGAGATTACAAGTTCGAGACTCTTTATTCTCAAATGTTGTTGAACGAAAAAAACACAAACAAAGTCAACACATAGCAAATATCCCCAAAGTTCTTCAAACAAACTAACTTTCACAAAGTTCATCAAATAGATATGCTATTAGGAAATCCTAAAAGGGACAACAAGTAACTAATTTAAACAAATCAACATGCCAAAAGGAGCAGTGACATCACGTGTACAGGTAACCAAGAGATTACAAGTTCGAGACTCTTTATTCTCAAATGTTGTTGAACGAAAAAAACACAAACAAAGTCAACACATAGCAAATATCCCCAAAGTTCTTCAAACAAACTAACTTTCACAAAGTTCATCAAATAGATATGCTATTAGGAATTCCCTTTCCTGTCATGCCTTTGGTGCTGGATGGAAAAAGTAAAGTGTAGGGCATATTTGCAAGTCCAACTCTATTCTTCAACTTAGGATCTTTGTTTCTTTCTGAAATTATATTTTCAATTTCAACAAGTCTATTCTTAAACTTCTCAAATGCTTCTAAAGGTTCTTTATCTGAAGTCCATTCTGAATCGCTTCTTTCCCCTAAATATACCTCATCAGTATAATGAATCGACAAAACAGCAATTATTGAAATAACTAAAGAATTATCTTCTGGTCGTAAAGAAATTGTTTTTAGTAAAGTCTGTTCAGGATTCAACTTGAGCTCTTCATAATCAGGAGTGCCTTCTTCTGGCAATAATCTTGTACTTGTTGTTGGCCTGTTGGGGAAAAATCCCCCATAAGAATATTGTCCAAAGTTTATTGCTGCATGTAGAGCTGAAGAAATCCATATAATAATTGTGCAACTATTTATCAGCTCTTCAATTGTTTGCATTTGTGGCCACCACTGTTCATCTTTCTTATCTTCGTGACCTTTCTCTCTAAGCTCCTTCCACCATGATTGTAGCTCATTATCCTTAATAACCATTTCATCATTCTTGTAATAAAAAGAGCAATATTGTTGTACCCATGTTTGAATTGCTATCCAAATCTCAAGGCCATCAACAGCATATGGATAATCCTCTATAAGTAATCGGACTCCATGTTGGGAACTTGAATCCTCAATTGCAACCCCTCTAAATACACATTGAATTAAATCATGAATACTCAATCATTCAAGAAAAATATTTGAAAAGGCTAGAAGTATTTCTAGTTTTTTTTTTGGTTATGAATATGACTGTGACCAATTTACGTGCACTTCGATTATTTTTTTGAAATATATTATCTAGCCTAATAATATTTGAATGTATAGAAAATTTGAATAAATTCTTTTTTCAGTAGGTGACAACATAATTAATTGAATCTACAACCTCTTGACTCTTAAACCGTTTTAAATTATTAGACGAACTAAGGATGGATATGTAGATTTTTTGTTGAGATGCCCTAAATAAAATTCTACCTCTGTTTTTTGACCAACTATTTGTATTCTTTTATCTTTAATAAAACAATTACTTCATCTGTTCGTGGATATAGCTAACATATTGTTAGTAAACCATGTATGTTTTGTGTTTTGTCTCCCATTTTTTGTTTTCTTCATTTTAATTCTGGTTGTCATAACAATTTTTAATGAGAGATTAAAAGAAAATGGAATATTTTTTAAATGATTTACCTTTCAATAAGGTCAGCTGGAAGAGCTTGTTGGGGGAAGATCCAACTTTTGTAAGCAAAAGAAGACATTTCCATTGAATACTTAGCTGGATAATGAGTTTTCTCAATGATACCATCAGCGCTAATTAAGGATAGTCTTGCAAGCGCATTGATTCTCATGGTATCTTTGAAATGAGGAACAAGCAACTTATGAATTGGATGAAGAACGCTTAATTGTCTGTTCGTTGCAATCACAAATGGTTCGATTACTGCATGCGTATTCAACCTACACATCATACAATTTTAGAACTATTAAATCACATCACTTCCAAATATAATTGAAAATACATGTTATGAGTTTTGTCGAGATATTCCTTGAACTGTTTAATGCCTTACGATTACAGCTTAGTCGAAGGTTTTGTTGTTCGGTCAACAAATGGGGGTTTCAGGAGTAACGCCCCCGAAACCTAAACGAAATATGTATGGCTATTTATATTTTTGTATATGGGCTTTTACGTAATTGGGCCTTAACTGTAATAGGGTTTATTGAGAGTGCGCCATAGAAACTCGAATTCAACCCTAACCCTCACGATTTGAAATTCTGTATTTTACGCAATCTCCTTAATTAGTTTTTCTCTTTTCTTGAGATTCTTATGATCTTGTCACTTCGAAATGATGTCTTTATTGGATTCACAGTTGGGCATCCACCAATTTTGTTGGTCCAATAGTCATTTGAGTTTTAAGGACTCTAATACCCTAATAGATAAACATGAAGTTTCATCCTATAATTAACTAGCCAAATAAGGTAAGAAAAATATTTTTGTGATTCGAAGAGTTTAACCAGTGACTAATAAGTTGATGATGGCCAGTATCATTGACAGCAACATAAGCCCTAGCCAAATGCCAAATTGAGGCATCAATTCCTTCTTCAGCTGGCAACACTATTCTACTAATGAAACCAAATTGGTCTTTTTGAGGGTTTGGCAAACTCAATTCAATCACCAAAGGTTTCAAACTCCCATCATCTTTTAGGAACAAAAGTGTTCTTGTGGCATAAGTCTTTGTTGAACTTAATGAATTTATTCTTCTAAGAAATGGCATTATTGAATCATGGTGATCCAATACATAGAGCTTGTTTCTGTTCATTGCCTGAAAAAATAGTAAAATTATATATAAATAATGTGCATATATGTTTTCAATTTAAATAGTTAAATTCTCGTTTGATCACTATTTTATTTTTAGTTTATGGTTTTTGAAATTTAAGTCTATAAAAACGATTTTATCATATGATTTTTCTTACTTAGATATTTACCGTGCGCCTATGTTTTTAAAAATCAAACTAAAATTTGAAAGAAAAAAAAATAGCTTCCAAGAAAATTTGGTTAGCATTCACATTCTTTTACAAAAAAAAAAAAGACAGAACACAATGTTAAAAATTTAATTAAAAATAAGTTTAAATTTTAAAAATACAAAGTCAAATAGTTGTTAAAAGGGCTAAACTATCTTGAGTTATCTTGAGTTCGGTAATGTTAAGTACTGCAGTGGGAAACGCAAAGAGGTTGGCCATTTTCACCCTAAAAATTTTGGAATTGATTAATTAATATTTTTTGTAGATAGAAGTGAAGACCTAAATATATTATAATACCTTCAAAATTATAAAATTTGTGATTTTTCTTTTGGGTTAAAATAAAATTTTGTTCCATATACTTCCAACTATATTTCATTATAATTTATAGACTTTCAAAAGTTTAATTTTAGTTTTAGATTTTCAAAATTTGTTCCATTTCAGATCCATGAAACTAATGTTAATTTAAATTGATTTGATAATGTTAATACTTTGAAGACAAGTAAACTCATTATAGAGTGGACTAGTGGTCAAGAGAATCTTAAAGTGCTTAAAATGTAATAGGTTCAATCCATGGTGCATGATACCTGCTTAGAAATTAATTTTTTACTAGTTTTCTTGATACCAAAATGTTGTAGAAATTCCCAAATAATAATAATAATTACCTGATGTATTGTAAGTCCATCTAAACTATTCATGATGTGTTCTTTCATTATCTTGCTATTCTGATCACCATAAACATTAGGGTCAAGCTTGCTTGATGGTGGGAATTCCTGTGTTAATATGTCATTAAGAATTTAATTAAAAGAAATAAAAAATAAATATATTTTAAAATTACAATACTGTCCTTAATTACTTTGAGACGACGAATGACTACGGGATTTTGTCCCGCCAACATTTGTCTAGCAAACTCTTCATCGGTCCTCCATGCATCTTTGTTATCTGTATTTAATAGATCCATCAAACTATATTATTATAAGTAATTGTAATCTTCATAGTCACTTTCATTTGTATCTTGTTGCATATTCATTAACATTTAAGGAGGTTGAGGATAATTCTCTTACTCACGTTTCATCTTCACCCACAGAGAATTATTCTTCTCCTAATCACTATTTATTCTCTCTATAATTTCATTTTTTTTATTACATCCACTTTTATTTTCCGTAAAATCATTTTTTATTTTTTTCATTCTCATAATTTTGTTCTGTAATCATTATTTGCACACTAAACTTAGATAATCATTCTATGCACACAAACATAGATAATTATTTTTTCATAAGAATGTTCTTTATTTAAATACATAGATCTTATATATTCTTCTACTAATTCTAATTCTTCTTATAATCATTCTCATACTTCTACTAATTAACCCTTAAATTATGTAATCACCCCAAACAAATTTAAATTATTTTTATTTTGTCACTTCTTAATTTTGCACGAAGGATTTCCACTTACAATTTGTAACATTTGGATGGAAAGCAACAACAAAATTTTCAAAACCAAGTCCAGTATTTATCCCAAGACAAAAAACTGTTATTATGCTACTCTATGGAGTTTGTTCCTTCAAATTTCTAAGCTTTCTGCCAAATTTTAAAGTTTTTATACCACTTTATATTGGCAAGCTTTCTCACGTAAATTTTTCTTTTTTATATTTTTCACACTCATCGATAAAATGTTCTTGTTCTCAAAAGTTATACAATCTTACCAAACCATGAAGTTAATATTCTAACGTTTAATTTTTTTTCTAAAAAAAAGAGACAATACATTGATGGGCATGCTAATTTCTGGCTATAATATTAATAGAGTAATTAATAAAAAAAAAACATGAGGGGCAGTCCAGTTGTTGAGACTACAAACTCCAAAATATGCTTCCTTTTGAGATCGTTGGTTTGAGGCCATTGGAGAGCGCTTAAACTATAGTACCCTTCGAAGTATCTCGATGTTTTTAATTTTTTATGTGTTTAAATGGTGTTAGTGGATCTTTAATTAAGGGGTTAGTGGGAAAAAGTTTTGGTAGATGAAAAGCCAAAACCGTTTGTAAGGCCAAGAGTAATAATATGGCTATAAATAGATTTCTCTTTCCATTTTGAAAGTAGAGCAAGAGCAAGAAAAGCTAGTAGAGAGCAATAGAAAAATAAAGAGAAGTGATTTTAGAGAAAATTGAACTGTCTTGTCTCTCCAGTAACGAAGGTGAAAGCCACCGCGATTGTACTATTCACATTTTCATTTTTACAAATTGGTATCAGACCCAATGGCAACTGTGACGGGTCAAATGACGTTGTAACGATTGATGAAAGCGAATTACGAGAATTGGAGCATTAAGATGAAAGCTCTTCTCGGCTCTCATGATGCATGGGAGGTTGTCAAATAAGGTTTCGAAGAACTAGAAGATATCGCGAATTATACATCAAATCAAACCAAAGTGTTGAAAGAGACGCAATCAAAGGATAAAATGACATTATACATGCAGTTCCGAGCCGTTGGCGAGTTAGGCTTTGAGAAGATTGCAAGGGAAACTACTTCAAAAGAAGCGTGAGACATTTTAGAAAAAGTGTTTAAAGGAACCGACCGAGTCAAGCAAGTGCGTCTCCAAACTCTTAACGGCGAGTTGGGGAGCATGAAGATGAAGGAGTCAGAAAGCGTATCTAACTACATCAAGCGTGTACAGACAGTTGTGAACCAACTCAATTGAAATGGAGAAAAGCTAACCAATGTGCGAGTTGTGGAGAAGATCTTGAGATCATTAACCAACAATTTCGAGAATGTTGTGTGCGCTAGAAGAGTTAAAGGACCTTGAGACGCTCAGTGTCGACGAGCTAGCCGGTTCTCTCGAGGCACACGAGCATGAAATACTCGCATCGATACATATTTCAAAGAGAACAAGTACAAGCAATGTCCCTACAAGGATGCGTTTTACACAAAGTAGAGTGGGGGTAATGTGATATTTTTTGCTCTTTATGTCGATGACCTTATTTTATGAGTAACAATGTGTGATGATAAAAGAGTTTAAGAGCATAGTGACATTAGAATTTGAGATGACAGATTTGGGCTTGTTGAAGTTTTTCCTCAGTTTGGAGGTGAAACAAGGAGAGACATGTATTTTTGTATCATATGAGCAATATGCGAAAGAGATTCTGAAGAAGTAAAATTACAACCATGTATCAATGCCAATGGAACCAGGTACAAAAATCTCGAAGTTTGATGGAAAAGAATGAGTAAATGAGAGTAGATACAAGAGTTTGGTGGGAAGCCTTCGCTATCTCACATGCACAAGGCCGGATCTTTCATTAAGTGTTGGCATTATAACTCGGTTCATGGAGGAGCCAGTTTATTTACATTGGAAGGCGTTGCAGCGAGTTTTGTGATACATCCAAGGTACAGTGTCACTTGAGATGTTCTACTCGAAAGGGTAGATTACTAGTTGATTGGTTATTCTGACAGAGATTGGTGTGGAGACATAGATGATGAGAAAAACACATCGGGATACACATTCTTAATGGGCAACATCGCATTTTCTTGGGTTTCAAAGAAACAAACGATCGTGATGTTTTTGACATGCGAAGCTGAATATGTTGCATCATCTTGGTGTGTATGTCATGCGATATGGCTCAGAAATTTGCTAAGCAAGATTCAGCTAAAGAAACTTGGTGCAACCGTGATTCAAATTGACAACAGATTAGCAATTGTGTTAGCAAAGAATCCAGTGAACCATGAAAAAAGCAAACACATTGATGTTCACTTTCATTTTATCCGAGATCATGTGAAAGAAGGAAGCGTGGAATTGCGGCATGTGGCGAGCCAGGACAAAGTTGTGGATATCTTCACAAAACCGTTACCGAAGGTTTTGTTTGATAAATTCAAGAAGATGATTGACATAACAAATGGTAGAAGCATTTAAGTGTATGGAAGAGTTTTGTTGAATAAACTTTAATGTTAGTTTATTTATGTGTTTAAATGTTGTTAGTGGGCCTTTAATTAAGGAATTTGTGGGAAAAGGTTTTGGTATATGAAAAACCAAAATGGGTATGAAATTGTATGGCCAAGAGCTTTGTAAGACCAAGAGTTCTAATAAGGTTATAAATAGATTGCTCTTTCCATTGTGAAAGTAGAGTAAGAGCAAGAAAAGCTAGTAGAGGGCAAGAGAAATAGTAGAGAAATAAAGAGAAGTAATTTTAGAGAAAATTGGAGTATCTTATCTCTCCAATCACGGAAACGAAAGCCACCGGGACTACACTATTCACATTTTTTGTTTTTACATGGACATATGGTTGTAATAAAAAATTCGAGAATTCCTATCTCTCCAAAGCGTTTAAACTTATATGAACTAAATACTTACTTTGTTCAAATAGTAGAGACTAAATTGATAATTTAATGTACTGCATTGTAGAAATATGATAAATTTATGACAGAATAGTGTACCTTGGATCAAAGGTGGCAATGGAATCCCCCGGTACGGTTCTCCTCTTTTATAAACTTCATGTAAATGTTGGAGGGACTTAAATTCTTCACTGAAAAATTCTTCAATCCGTTGAACACCATATGATATAGTTTGATTGATAAAGAATTCAATTCTCTTCGAAGGAGAAAATCTTTCATTGCTAGGAACGTAAATGCGATTAGGGATATTGGATGGTTTGCTCTCATATCTCGGATCTGTTAATTAACAATAAACATATAACATATATATATAATTGGTCTACAACTTTAGTTTTAATATTTCAACATTCATTAAAATCCACCTTAGTAGATAGTGTTGACATCCATCCAAAAATTAATTAGTTTTGAGAGGAGTAACTAATATCTCTTATAAAGATATTGAAGAATTCTCACAGTTTCAATGTGGAAGAATTGCCATAAGGTGAGTATCTCCAACATGCTCCCTCAAGATGATGTCATATAGAGAAGACCATCTTTGACTCACTTGCCATATAAGAAAATACCCGCTTTGGCTAACTTATTTGGGTTGGATCCGACCTTTGAGATCAAATACCCGTTTAAGCTTATGCCTGTTTGGGTAGGATCTACACCCGCTTTTCAATTTTAAGCATTTTTTTGTTGGATTGAAATTTTGGAGACCAATACCAACATGAAGCTCTTCTACCCACATTGAATAAAAAACATATTATAAAAGAGTTAAATTGATTCTTGCCTTGTAATAAAGGTTTGCGTCCAGTTCTTCCTCTACGTGGATAAGGATATTCATTCGAGCCTCCAAGAATGGGACGATCATATCCGAGATCATTGTAAACATCATAATCATATATTCTTTCTTTTTTTGATCTCTCTCCTTTTCCATTTCCCCTCAAAATTTTGAGCTCATCTTCTCTATACTTGAGTAGTAGCTGTGGTGTTTGATCGGGAAGATATGCCTATAAAAATTATACAACAAGATATTATGAGACTTCTATTGCATTAACTGAAAAAACATTTTTTTTTAAAAGTTCGAATTCATCATCTTTTAGAAACTCAGTCCAAACACTTACGTGAACAAGTAAATATATATAAAATCACCAGCATTCCTAACATCAGAATGTAGAACTTCAGCCGTTTTTGTAGGATGGACTTGAATATATTCAAAATAAATTTGATTTTTTGTTCAGATAAATAGTGCTAGTTTGTTTTGTTTCATTGGAAAAAAAAACTATTTGAGTTACAAATCAATGTGTTGTTGATAAATATTAAACCTAGAGAATTTATTATCAAATAGTACATTCTACCTCTTATATTATATTTGAGGCAGAATTTTTAAAATAATTCATTTATAGCACATTGATTTCTATCACTCAACTAGTGATAGAACTCAATTTGAATTTCTATCACTGATAGAAAATTCAAGCAGCGATAGAATAAGTCTACATTGATTGAATTCTATCACTAATAGAACTCAACCAATGATAAAATTCAATTTGAATTTTTTGTTACAAATAAATTAATTTTGATTTTGTGTTATAGATGAAAATATTTTACCTTTTTTATTATACATGAAAAATCCCCTTAAACTTGTGGGAGGAAAATATTGACAATAATAAATAAATAATTCTACTATTTTATCTACTTTTCTTAATATAAGAATGATTTATTTGAATAAATATATTTAATATTATATAAACAGTAATTTTAACCTATATTTAAAATTAATATTGTATGCAAACAATGATTAAAATTAATATTTTATCCTACAAAATAATTAACTTTTGTTTATATATTTAATATATAAGCACACAACTTAGAACAGCAATAAATGTCTTAGTCTAATCTATATACTTTTAAAAATAATGATATATTTATCTTCGTATGATCGTGGAGTTAAAATAGATTAATACCAAATAAAATAACTAATTGCGTCACTCACTCATTCGGTATGATTCACTTATTTTATAAAGTTATAAATTATTACGATTTGAAATTTTAAAATTAAAAAATATGTCAAAATATATTAAACATGATGCACGTTTAAGTTTTCTAGTGATATTCAATAGATTTATGAGCAAGAAATGCATATACATACATTAATATAATAATAATAATAATATATAAAACTGGAATTTTTAAAAAGGAACTGCAGTTTTGAAAAATATAAATAAAAAAATTGACGTTTTTAAAAAAGAAAATTAAAATTAAAATTAAAAAATAGATTCTCACGCTGGCACGCCGTAATCGCTCGTTTAAATCGCTCAAACATCTAAAAAAGAACAA